>OZ022242.1:3435744-3744658 GCA_963978895.1 Erpobdella octoculata
TTTTTTGGACTAAATCCTTGGGTTAATTTTTCCCTTCTTGACCCCTCCAAATGACTCCCCCCTGAGCCTTGGGCTCCATTGGTGTTAAGAATCTTATTTGTTTTGGAAATTTCTTCTATTAGATTCGTTTACGACATTGGCGTTAAATGAATTTGATTTGATTTGATTTGATTGATTTTTAAACATGAAAAACATCCTTGAATTACCTGTCACCAAAACTTGCTTGGTCAGGTTTTATTAAAAGTCTGAGTACGAACGAGAACTGTTACATAGAAGAGTTCACAAGTTCACATGAGTTGTACGTGAGTAGCGAGAAGTTGTGTGCACATGTGATGTTGAACGGTATATTTACAAATTTGTAATATATGCACGTTAGTGTGTTTTAATACTGCAATAAATGTACGTTTGGATATATGTGTGCGTGTGTGTGTATGTGTGTGTGTGCGTGTGTGTGTATGTGTGTGTGTGTGTGTGTGTGTGTGTGTGTGTGTGTGTGTGTGTGTGTGTGTGTGTGTGTGTGTGTGTGTGTGTGTGTGTGTGTGTGTGTGTGTGTGTGCGAATGTTCGTGCGAGGAGCACGTATGAACTCTTGTATGACGTACTGTAAGTATGGAGGCGAACCGATATGTGTACACATACGAGTATATCAGTATGTAGATATATTTACATATATATATATATCAGTATGTACATAAACACAGCTTCAGGATAGGGGAATCCAATGCATTCAATGCATCACTGACAACCCAAGAAAGTTTCGTCGATACCGATACATAAGTATATATATATATATATACACACTTATATATAATATATATACGTATTTAAACCATTTGAACATATGCGGCTTGCTTTGATTTCTCAGCGTTCGTTTTTCATTAGTGAAGTTCTTAGTTGATTTATTTAATATAAAAATTTAGGATTTGTTGGTTGTTCCATTTTGTTGTCTTTGAGAGGAAGGCGATCCTACGTTGGCAGTTTAACTTCTTCAGTGAGAACTGGATTGATTGGATTTATTTTCATAATTAAATCGACATTTCTTTGACATTGGATTTGATTTCGAAATAAAGGTAATACAATTATCATTTAAGTATTTTTAATGATATATTTTAAAACTCATCTGAAAATCATTTCTTCTATTTGATTCAAATCAAATAATCTCAGATATTATTTATTATTTACATACAGTCTTATTTATTTGCAACTCAACATTTATAACCAAAAACTATTTTTCTGCATCAGTAGTCACGACGATTGAGAAAAAATTTTTAATGGCTTTGTTCATAATATTACTGCTTAACCTTATTTATTTATTTGTTTATTTATTTTTGTTTTCCATATTTATTTATCAAATTTTTCTCCATCAGTGATCGCGATGAACTGATAAAAAATTGTGATGGCTTTGTTTTTAAAACCAGTGGTATTATAACGCTACAAATAAATTATTAAAAAGTTAGGTGAGCGGCGGGAGTTTAGGAAAGGTTTTTAACGTGAGGAAAGCCCGTCAAATAAATCGGCCAATAAACAGATTGCCTTATAAATGCTCTAATTGGTGTCTTTGTTCATAAACAAATTTTCGATAATAACTCTTTAAAATGCTTAGAGTATGAATGTATAAAAAAAAGACAAATAATATAATAATATGTAATAAGACTTATTAAATGCAATAATATGAAAACTATTATAAAAATTAAAAGTTAAAATACACGATAATGATACTGAAATATAAAGGGGCGTGTTTTGACCCCACCCTGACCTGCCCGAGGTAAGAACGAACGAACGAACCACCCTAAAATAGTGAACAACAATTATCCGGCCTCCTCATCTAAACAAATAATATGATAATGCAGTAAAACCAACATCACGGTTTATTACTGCCACGATGATGATGAGAAGTTCTTCATTGCAGTCCTTTAAGGACGTTTACAATTAACGGCCAGAAAGTATTCGTTTGTAATTATGTATAAGCTGCTTGCTAAGGTAGTGAAATATGTGTATTTACATTTCTGGTAATACGCACTGCTGCTGTTGCATGAGTATAATGTGATTTGTCGGTATTTTAAATTTTATAAATATAATTGATGGATATATATTTTTTTCGTTTTTAGGATTGACAGTGTACAATTGAGCATTACCTTTATTACAATCTCTGCACTCACTAATTTTATCCACAGCTGGCCCTGCTGACCGCCGCGTTATGCGAAATTGCTAACATACATACATGCATACATACATACATACATACATACATACATACATACATACATACATACATACATACATACATACATACATACATACATACATACATACATGCATTCATGCATACATACATACATACACACACACATACATACATACATACATACATACATACATACATACATACATACATACATACATACATACATACATACATACATGCATGCATGCATACATACATACATACACACACATACATACATACATACATACATACATCAGAAATTATGTATGTTGATAATTTTCAAGTACTTTTTGCAATCTTTAACTCCGGCAATTAAAACCGATTCAAAATTGAAAATAAAATATCCTGGTCTGAATTACATGTAATTATACCACTGAATTACATGTAATTATACCACTGAATTACATGTAATCATACCACTGCAGCAGTTGGTGAATTACATGTAATCATACCACTGCCGCAACATGTGTAAACAATAGTAAACATCGGCCAGTTAGTTATATATTTACACGCAATCGAGTTGTAATGCGAGAACATACGAGCCCATTTTCACAGTCAAGAGATTAATTTTTAGTGCTATATTTTTTACAATAGTGAAAAAAGTGACAGAAAAACAAATTTTTTCATCCCATTATTGATTTTATGTTAGCTGAATGACTTTCCAGTAAGCACGTAGGCGCCCTCGAAAGCATTTCGGCCCGCGGCAACTGGTGATCCATCCTTATCTTCTGTCCGCCAACAAACTTTCTTGATCTCTGCAAGATCATCTCTTGAGCAAACCTACAATGCATTTTTTTATTACAGATGCATTCACAGTTCGGATAGCAAGGCTGTATCTTTGCATGTTTGTAGGTGCATTAGTGTGTGGTTAAATGTATAGGCGTGTTAATAATGTGTAATAATGTACGTATTAATGTGTATATGCGTAATAATGTGTGATGAGAGATGTTGGTGTAGTAATGTGCACAGGCGTATTTATATGTATAGTTGTATTAATATGTAGTTTAGATGGGTAAAGTGCACTACTTACGCACATGAGATGATAGAGTCACTGTATCTCTTGAAAATACTTTTTACCTCGTTTCAATATCCCACTCGTGGCCATTTATGGCAGTTACAACCAAGACTCTGGCCGTCTGACCCTAGTGCCACCCCTGACCTGGGCACCAAACTGTTGACCTTCCAGTGTACTGGTACACGCCCTAATCGTCTCTCGTCTATCTTACACAACATTGGGAAATTCACTAAAAATCGGAAAGAAATATTTTATGTTTAAATACTTTCATAAGCCATTCATTCGCTAGTTAGTGAGCGAGCGGCTAAAATATTGAGCACATGTTTAAAAAATAAAAGATAATAAAAGATAATAACGCATTATTCTTACTTGCAGGAGGCTTCGAGACACATAAAACATTTCATCTGAAGACAGACAGACAGCTGGCAAACAGGAAGGTCAACAAAAAAGGAAACTCATGTGTCAAGGCCGTTGTCGTTTATTCGATCGTTGATTGGCTGATAACTGACATGCGCGTGATATAACACTTCTTTTTTTCTTTAAAATCTGTTTAACGTTTATATGAAAAAATTTCGCGACAAATAAACTGCGAACCAGAGGAAAAAATGGCGACCAGGAACTTCGACTGCGACTACGACTGGAGCAGGAGTTTGAGCGAAAGAATCAAAGGCATGAAGGACACCGCACTGGGCATCGTCTGGAAGAAAGGGCGGGAGCAAAAAATGAAAGGTTGGTTGGTTGACCTTTGACATTTCACCCTTGATCCTTTACATTTAACCTCATCCTAGAACGTATATTAATTTAAACGTTGGGACTGATATGATTCACTGTTATACAATAAATAATCATCTTGATGATGCTGATGAGATGCCACGTCAATTCAGTCATTCGGCGCGTAACGAATGAACGGTAGACATCAACAATAGACGGATTATTCACTATATTAATTGTTATTATTTCTTCCTCTTCTTCTTATTCTTATTATTATTATCATTATTATTTATTACTGTTTGTTTTTTTTTCTTGTATCTGCGATGGCGCATCATCATCATCATCATCATCACCGACGTGTGTGCAAAAAATCAAACATACATCCCTCTCTCATCCTCCGATCTGTCTGTCTGCTTCAATGAAAATATCTGGCAGCGGGATTATTTAAATTACCGCCTTGTTCCTGCTGACATTGTGACGTTATTTGATGATGATGATATGATGTCTATGATGATGGTGATGATGTTGATGCTGATGACGATAGCCACGACGCTTATGATATAATAACATTAGCAGCAGTATTACATAACAGAACGTCAACATCATGGTGGTCTCTATGACGACTTCGTTCGTTATAATTATAGTTATTTTATTATTAATCAGACGAATATTTTAGGCGCTACGCGGCTTTTACCAAAGTATGCCACAGTAAGCCGAATCCATAAGATCGTTAATTATAATTATATTACTTAAAGATGCAAACTCCTCAACTGGCAGAAGAAGTTTATCGTTACTTCCAAGGAAAGAAATAAACATAAACATAAACATTATTATTATCATTTTTATCATTATTTCTATCCTTATTATGCACCTTTACTTTTTAAATTTTAAACTCAATACTTTCTTTCTTATTTCTACTATTTTTTTATTATTCTATACTTTATGCGGCTGATCGCTGCACGTATATTGTCCAAACTAACTTTCCTAACCCTTACACTGACCCATGGAGGCCTGAATATATTGCTATGTATCCAGGCCTCCATGACTGACCTCAACATACAGACCTCAACATACAGACCTCAACATACAGACCTCAACATACAGACCTCAACATACTGACCTCAACATACAGACCTCAACATACTGACCTCAACATACAGACCTCAACATACTGACCTCAACATACAGACCTCAACATACAGACCTCAACATACAGACCTCAACATACAGACCTCAACATACAGACCTCAACATACAGACCTCAACATACAGACCTCAACATACAGACCTCAACATACTGACCTCAACATACAGACCTCAACATACAGACCTCAACATACAGACCTCAACATACAGACCTCAACATACAGACCTCAACATACAGACCTCAACATACAGACCTCAACATACAGACCTCAACATACTGACCTCAACATACTGACCTCAACATACTGACCTCAACACCCGATACATTCCACTCCACTCCACAGTCACGTGACTTTTATCGTATTAATTAATTATGACCTGTAGGAAATGACCGGGTCAGGTTCGCATTTGATCAATAAATAACGTAGACATTTTCCCTCTGATCCTCTCCAGTGATGCCATGTGAATGTGAGCCTCATCACCTAGCTGTCTCTTTAAACACACACATACACATACACACACATCATGGACTCCTAAATAAAAGCTTTTATTTTAGGAGTCCATGACACACATGCACACTAACGCACACACATACATCACGTAGTTACACATTCACTCACATACACACACGAACACTAATACAAACATTCACACATGCGCACTAACACACACACACATACAAATATACATACATACACATTCACTCACCAACCCCCCTGCTCACTCATACACGAACGCACCGACGCAATGGCCCGTGCGAACCACCCAGGTATGACCTATGACCCCTCACACCACTCTGACACACGCATTATCGGATTATAATCTAAGTTAGACAAGCTTTTGTGTGTTATAGTCATGGTAATTAGTCTTGGTGACGACTTTCATAATTAAGATGCTGATCTACTTCACTGAAGAACATCTCCGGTGGTCTCCTCTGTCTGCGGGGTGGGAGTGGGTGTCAGCGAGTAACTACGCCATAACTTGTTTATAATTAAATTGAAATTCAGTTTTGTAATATAAATAACCGCCCTTCATGCAACCGGCCTTGACCTTCCAAAGCCGCAGTGACTTTCCTGCAGCCGACCTCAGGGCAACTACTACTACTACTACTACACCTCATATCGACGATACACTTCCACAACAACCCACCCACACCCGTCTACGAACAGATCTCCAGCAGCAACTACCTTCCCCTCACACCCTAGCAAACCACCGAGAACTGTCCATCTACTCAACCCCCCCCCCTTAATCCCATAATCACCCGTATTTTATTAATTTACAATGTATGTCTGACCTTTCAACCTTGACCTTACCCGATAAGCGTCACGTCTGTCTGCAAATCATCATCATCATCATCATCATCATCATCATCGTCGTCATCATCATCCTCATCATCATAATCATCCTCATCATCGTCATCATCGTCATTGTTATCATATTATCAACATTATTACTTTTTAAGTAGTATTAATGTTAGTAATAATCACGACGATTATAATTATTATTTTCATAATTATTACGAATGATTGTGATTATTACAAGGATGAGAATATTATTATATTATGCGCGATGGTAAAGGACGTGTTTTGCTAACTCACTGGTATTCATTTCTCCTTCCTTTGTCTCTTAAGCATTTTTTCTGACCCAGTCGGCATTCTGAGAATATTTGTCTTCATTTTTATCTTTACAGTAATTTGTTTTGATTTATGAATATTATGATGATGATTATTATTATTATTACTATTATTATCCTTATCATCTTGGTAGTAGTAGCAGTAGTAACGGTAGCGGTAGTAGCATACTAGTAGTAGCAGTACCAGCAGCAGTAGCAGTAGCAGTAACAGAAGTTTGGTAGTAAATTACTGTTTTTGTTGTTGACTTGTTAGTGAGCAAGTTTTTTGTTGGAATTTCTCAGATCTTCCATTTGCGGCAGGTTTCTTTAAAACAAAAATAACTTAAAAAATGGAGAGAAAACGCTTAAAAAATTACTATACCAGAACTACACTGCTGACGATGATGATGATGATGATGATGATGATGATGATGATGATGATGATGATGATGATGATGATGATGATGATGATGATGATGATGATGATGATGATGATGATGATGATGACGATGACGATGACGACGACGACGACGACGATGATGCTGATGATGATGATGATGGTGATGATGATGATGATGATGATGATGATGATGATGATGATGATGGATCCCCATTTGTCTTCGTCCAAGGGAAGAAAAAGCAAAGTTTCGATTGTGCGGGTTCGTTTTAGCTCTTGGTGTATTTCAATACAAGTTTGTTGGAGGAGTGGCTGCTGCTTTGTTTTTAGGCTGGTCGATAAATTTTGTTTATTTCAACCGATTTGTAGCGATAAGAAGTTTTTTTTATTGACATTTTGACCTTGCTTTGTTGTATTTGTGTTGGAAAAAAATCATCATCATCATCATCGTTAGTGGTTTTCGTCATCATCGACCAACATAAATGCATACGTCATTCGCCAGTCATCTATTATAATCTATATATACATACATACATACATACATACATACATACATACATACATACATATGTAAGACAAAGTGTTTGTTTGTTTGCTTGTTTGTTTGTTTGCTTATCTCATCCGAACCTCTGGATCGATTTGAACGAACTTTTTCATGGGGGTTAAATGAAGTTAAATCATCGTTGAAGAAGAAGTTTCGAACCATTTATAAAATCGGTTTCTTATTTTACCTTTCATCGTCAAAAAACGTAAAAAATCTAAAAAAAACCGAGCATCGCCGGGTAATCCTGCTAGTTGATTCTAAAAAAAAACATCTTAGCTGAAGAATCGAACCGGATCAAAAAACTCGGACAACTGAAGAAACTAATCGTTGGAACGTTCATTCACTTCGATAAACAAAAATTCTATCATTTATTTTTACCATCCCTCTGAACTCGGTTAAATTTTAAACGGGCCAGTCATACTTTGGTTCTACTTCTTTTAAATTGTTGTCATACAATAAATACATTTAAATTCCACTCTAAAAATAGCTTTTTTTTAAATCACGTGAATTCAGCAGCTTTCTTCATTCCAGAAAGTTCTTTTCTCTAAGTAGGAATATCGGTCCAGTACGGTACAAGACTTTTCTGCTCTTTGTAATCTTACACTCGCTCTCCCATTCTGAACTCTGACCTATAACCTCACTCCGATCCAGTAAGTTTTAAGATTTCGGCTCTTTCAACGCTTTTTTTTACTAACTACTAATTTAGAAGAATATGGTTTCCAATGAAGTAAATTATTTCTGGAAAGTATACGACTAATTCAACAATCGACGTACGTAGTTCGTATTCGTTTACCGCTTACAAAACCGACCATAATTATACCCTGTGTATTATTGTATATTGCGTTACTCTTCTTCATATTAAAACCGACCATAATATACCCTGTGTATTATTGTATATTGCGTTACTCTTCTTCATATTAAAACCGACCATAATATACCCTGTGTATTATTGTATATTGCGTTACTCTTCTTCATATTAAAACCGACCATAATATACCCTGTGTATTATTGTATATTGCGTTACTCTTCTTCATATTTTAATTTTATGTTTAGTAATTTCTCTTGGTCGTTACCTTATTTCAGCTCATGTCTTCCGTTTTTCTACCATCCTTTTTCTTTTCATTCATTCTAATCTTTTTCATTTTTCTTTATCATCCTCTTTCCCAACTCTGCCTCCCTTAGTAGTAAATGCCAGTTTCAAGCTTGTATCAAGAAAGATGAAAAAATTAAATATAATGAAATTGTGGTCTGCAATAAAGGAAACCCTTTATTTCATGCTTACGAGTGGTGGAAAATTCCTTATCCTGGGCCAGGGCCGACTTAGGGCTACAAACTATCTTACCAGGGCCTCTGTCCTACCATCTAATGCTTCAGCAGTTTCCAAATGCATGGCTTAAAAGACTAAATAATTATTTATTTTAGAAAGAAGACTTTTCTTTATCTTCTTATTCCTATTTATTCTCCATTTCTTCATCGGATGGAACAACAACAACAACAACAACCACAACAACAACAACCACAACAACAGAGTTTACGTGGAAATGTGTCTTTCCAATTTAGCCGGCCATGGATCACTGACGTCTTGTAATGCGCCGACTCGAATGCGTCTATGAGTCATGGTGTGGTTTCGCTATATTAGAAATGAAGAGAGAGAGAGAGAGAGAGAGAGAGAGAGAGAGAGAGAGAGAGAGAGAGAGAGAGAGAGAGAGAGAGAGAGAGAGAGAGAGAGAGAGAGAGGGGGGGAGGGTAACATTGCTCTGCAGTAACAGACATGGATTTCTGTATTTATTACACGAATTTAGCTAGAGCTGCCCCTCACTTCAATCGTACTCAGCCTCAAATAGTAAGCTGTAATATATTTTAGGATGGTTGTATAGCTTCCTATTCTAGTTTTTATATAAACAAGTAAATAATGAAATGAATAGTGTATTGTTTATTATTATTTTTATTTTGATCTTTACTATTTATTTTGTTTCCTATTTTAATTTTTAAATAAACAAGTAAATAAATAAATAAAATATGTTTTTCGGACACACAAAATTAGAAAAAAAACTACCAAATAATGTTCTACCATTCGTGTTTAGGCTCCTGCCGAAAGTTTCAGAACTCTAGCTTGTAGAGAAGTTCGTTACTAGTGAACCGTTAAAAACTTGTTTTATGTTTTGTAATTAGGCAGCTTCTAATTTTTGCAAATTACTTTTTGAGGATTTTTAAAGTTTTTTTACGGTCCACTCTTTTGTCCACTCAAAATACAAATCTGAAGAGAGTGTAGTGAGGGTGGGCAGTTAAACTGATTAATCCGTATAAATATTTTTCATCGTTATTTCTGTATTTTTATTAACACTAGAACTTATTAATTGCAAATAGTTTTAATTAATTTATTTATTGAACAATTTTTAAGTAGCTTCTAAAGTTCTTGGTACTTCTAACCCCAAAACCACCCCATGGGTGCCCAGCTGCCTATTTTCTTATTTATACTTTTTGTTGTGGTAATAATTTCAACGTTTTCTGATTTTTTTCTGAAAATTTTTTTGTCATTTTAACTTGAATATATGGAAATTCCACTTTTTCTAGTTGAAATTCTGTCGCTTTGAACCTGTGAGAAAACAAGAAAATACGAACGACTTTCAATTTACTAAATGTTAATTGTGAAATAGAAACTAGCACTTTTTAAATCACGTTCTTCTCTTGCAAGAGTAGATTAATCCATGCTATTATTAATCTTCATAAATCTTGTATAAATCTTCATCAATCGATGACACTTTTTGTTAAGCTGTTAAGCCATTGTTGGTCACGAATGAGAAGCCGAGACAATGAGTTGAAAGTGTCACTTAGTGCTCAGCTCAGTTTGGCTGATATAATTTGTTCGTGGGAAAACAGTGAAAACAGTGCTTAGAAATGTTAAATAACTTTCTTAGTATGATGGTGATGCTGATGCTGCTGCTGATGATGATGAATGTGGTGGTGGTGGTGATGATGATGATGATGATGATGATGATGATGATGATGATGATGATGATGATGATGATGATGATGATGATGATGATGATGATGATGATGATGATGATGGTGGTGGTGGTGGTGGTGGTGGTGGTGACGATGATGATGATAGTGATGATAAGTATGGTGATGATCGAAGGCTTTGTGAACTAATTTTCTCAGATTACTTCTCAAAAAAGCTCTCAGCATAATCAATCTCGATTTACATGCTTACTAGATTTTTTGACCGAGATTCTTTTGTTAGATTATTTCTGTCCCGTTTTCTGCGTCATGTCATGTTCATCGTGTTGTAAGCCCTGCACCTACCTACCTACCTACCTACCTACCTACCTACCTACCTACCTACAGTCCGGCCATGGCCCCCTCGTATTTTGCTAATAGACTTTGGCCCCCCTCGTCAAAATCAAATTTAAAAAATTAAAAATTTCAGTTAATGAAATCTAAGTTAGTACAAATATATGTTAAATTTCCTAATTTTTGTTATTTTATTACTGTTTTATATCGTTGCTAATGTTAAATTTGCTTATGTTTTATCATTGAGATGTTATCGTCTTGGCTAGTTGAGTTCTAGCTAGCCACCATGGTATTTCTTGTTAATAAATTCTGGATATAATCATTTATTTGTGTATTTATCCATAAAACTCATAAGTTAAGCACGTAAATGCTAATTTGACACCCTCTACAGTCATCGGAAAAAGGTTCTAGATCCGCCAGTGAATAGGCTTAGTAATAACAACGTTAATCGTTTGAGGAGTGGCTAGTAATTTGACTATGATATGAATTGACCGCTAGTGATGACATTTTTGAAGAAAAAAAATTTGCTCAAATCTGGGACACCGTTAATCATTTTTTCCTACTGACACGCACCTCACTGATTGTCCAACATAAAACCCGATTTTTTATAGAAAATTCCTCCAAAATTGTCTAAATCATCGATTTTGATCGGTTGATATTAAATAATAATAAAAAAAGCTACAAATTTAAAGAATGTTATTTTACTCAATTGAGTGTTTACAGATTCGCATGACTTAAGCTTTCCATGTCGACCATATCTATTCGATCAGTTTCATCTTCTGTAATCCAGGCTTGAAACGGGTCAATGATACTTTCACGTTGAATGGTTTCTGTTACTGCTTGATATTCTCAACCTCGATTTTAGTAAAAGTCGAAAGTGGACCTTTCACTCGCTTTTTTTTTTAATTGGCTATAAACAACAACAAAGCTGTCTGGCCTGACCTGAATTACTTAAACTTTACAGCTTACTGGTCGGTACACTTAATTCTTACTTTCAGCTTCAATTTCAAGAGCTTCTAGCACTTTGAGGACATGAGTCAGCATAAAATTGATTTGCGTGCCGACGTTGATACTTGTATTATAGCTATTTTGCCGACCTCCATTGACTTAGTAGCCTCGTTACTACTCTTCCCGGTATATTACATCGAGTTGAATCAACTATAACACAGACACTTTCATACTGGTTTTAAGAATAAAACCGTCAACAACATTTCTGAGAATTTAATGTCGCTAAGAATACAAGAGTTACAACAAGATTCAAACGAGGAGCTTACTTGATAGACGTTTGACATTTGACATCTTTAAATCTTTCTATGTTTCTTTTTATTTACATTCGTTTTTATTATTAACATAAACGTGGATTTGCCATTTTTCCGGGGGAGGGGGTGGAAAGCCAAAAAAAGGTGAAGACCACGGTGGTCGCGTCCCGAAACCTTTCTCTAAAAAGCTACTTAACTTTTCCTCCGAAAAAGGGGGTGTGAGTCGTATGTAGCTCATTTTTCCAAAATGGTTATAAAAAGTTGCAAACTTTTTTCTCAAAATGGCCGGTGACCGGATGTAGTCTTAAATTCTCTAAAAGTTTTTAAGCTTTTCAAGTTTTTAAAAAGGAAGCAACTGGTTTATTCGCCCCAAAACTCTATAATAGCTAAGAAATACTTTAGTGTTTCGATATGAATTGTACCGCAATTTAAAAAATAACATATGGCGACTTTCAGATCTACAGACAAACACCTTTACCGCCATACCACAAGTCTTCACTTGATTCAAACTTATATGCAAGTGGAGTCGCGGCTACAAACATGATAGAACTTTATGTGCGTAGACTTCTATTCCTGTATCATGAATGGATGGCATCAAATGCCAGTGATGTCAAATGTCTGTGGCGAGCGATGATAATATGTATATATTATTATATACAAGATGAAGTTGTTTGTTTGATGGTAGATCAATTTTGTGCTCAAGTGTTCATGACCATGCGATTAAACAGACTTTATGACGGCGTGTGATAAGTGGGTTATTTGTATGATAATTTTAGACGTTTTTGTGAAAGTATATATGACATTAAACAGTTTTATGCATCTTTTATGTATCTTTTTTGTTTCGTTAAAAGTGATCACGTGTAGATATCAGACTATATTTTGTATTCACCCTTTGATCACACATAAAAAAAACTATTATCTGAAATTATCTCATCCAAACGCTTGAAAAGGTGAGATGTATTAAATGAAAAGAAAACGGTGGAGACTAGAGGATCCTGTGTTTGCCCATGTAGTTGAGGATCAAAGAGAGATGGGCGGATTATTGGTTCTCGTTCGAGTATTATTACTGATTACTCTTCGCCAATAACATGCTATCGAAGTATATAGCTGATGGTAAAAAAATCTATTTAATTTAGTCATACATTATTCAAATTATTAGTAACATATTCTAATGAATAATAAAATGACAGTTCACTAATATGATTATTTAAATGTAAATTAGTTCGAGTTGCATAATAATGCAAATATTATGCTTGTTAGCTGCAATATTTTGTTAAATCAGCTACAGGAAGATTGCTAAAATTATCTAACTCGATAGTTAAAGAAGTATGCTTTACAGAAAAGCTGATTCGAGTCATTTTTTAAATTAATTCTCCGATTATGCAATTTCATTTTAATTTAATTGTAAAAAAAATTTTAAAACTCTTCACGAGTTAAATTGTTTAATGTGTGTGAGTTATTGAAGTAAAACCGATGCGTTGAAATAATCAGTGTGAAAGCTTGTGTTTATGTGCATGTGTGTGTTTTTATGTGCGTGTGTGTGTATGTGTGTGTGTGAGTGTATATATTCAGCGTAATTACTTTTATTACACGCCTCCACGCACTAATTTGATCAACAGCTGACCCTTCAGTGTATAACATATTTAAACTTCAGAAAATAGTGTGAATAGTGAATAGTATTAACCTGTAAAAACTGTCCATTTTAATCTGACCTTGTAAAAAAAAACTAAACGATTACACAATGCTCTTTTGATGTAAACTAAAAAGTAAAGGCCCTTTGTCTAATTTAATCAACAGCTGACCCTACATTGTGTAACATACTTATTAAACTTTAGATCTGACATTTTGATCTGACCTTGTCAAAATCAAATGCATAAAACACAGTGATCTTTTGATGAGGAGCTGGGAGTCGTTATGTCGGGGGCCTTTTTGTTGGAGCTCTTTTGACGGAGACATTTGTAGGGGCCCTTTTGTCTGAGGTCCATTAGAAGGGTCACCATCCCGATAGCAGGAAATTTTTATATCCACGCTGGGTGTGGTCATCATGCACTGCCATACCAAACTGAAAGATTGCAATGCAGTCGAGTTATAATAAAACCGCACTTGCACAATTAACTTAATATTATTATCAACTATTCATTAAGTTGAACTCATTAATTACAACTGGCGCTTCATTTAACTCATTTTCTGCACTTTTCAAAGCCTCGACTTGCGGCTCTTACTCCCTTAAGTAGAGAGAGCGACCCCTGGTGTCAACTCGGGTTATGCAAAGTGTCATCATGAGGTCCAACAGCGACGAAAACCGCCAATTACCTTCACTTAAGCTGCTGAACAATGGCAGCTTAAATTGGCGCGCACGGGCCGAAACATTAGCGTTTAATATTATTACAGGATTCTTTGTTCTCTCAGAGAGTAGTTAACGAACGTTGCAAGAATGCGTTAGTCAGTCGGTCGGTTGGTTGGTTGAGGTTTGGGTTGTTGTTGTTGTCTTCTTTCTCTGTTTTTAATTGCACTGCTACTATGCGACTGTTAGTGTTCAGAAAATGGATTACTGAGTAAAACTAGCTGTCTCTTTATTGTTCATTTTGAAAGAATTTACCTGGACTTGTATTATCATCGGATCTTAGCGGTAGTTCTAAATCGGATCTGACTTGTAGCACGCGAGTTCTGTGAATTGGTTATTAAAGAAAGCGGTGCCGCGCGACAGATCTGAGAGGACCTACGGATATAATTTGCGTCGCATCGTCATTAAAGTAGGTGCCAGGTGATCTTGTAAATAAGAATCTGGCTAAACTGAATCGAACAGTTAGATAGACGAGTGCTGTTTTTAGTCACAATTAAGGAACGTATTGTGAAGAAAACACCGGTACTGTGTCTTGAAGGTTTCAACCTTTTCGATTTCGTGATTTCAATCCTCTGTTGTCTTGTTTTCGTCAGGATCAAATATTATTAAAAAATATTTAAAAAACATTCTCGATGGTTTCCAAAACCATACGATTGTGCTTGTGCCTGCCTCAGAGCGGAGAAAACTTCAAGGATTCTTTAAAGCAAAAGAAGAAGAATCAGCTGAGAGGTAATTTGGCGTTTGTTGGTTTTTTATACATTGTTTCATTCAAGGGCTGGGTTCTAGTTCTGTGCTTCGGTCTACATTACCGAGTAATGATTACTGTACATCTGCAAATGTGATGCTTTGATGTAATGATATTTATTACAATTACAATTGCATTTATTACAATTACATGTGTTTTTGTTTATGTTTACATGTGCTTTTGTGTGTGTTAGTAATGTAAGGTAATTTTTTGTGACAATTATAATAACTGATGAACAGTTTATCATCTGATTGTGCTTTCACAGTAGAATGCCACGTTCGTTTACCATCCGAATTCTTACACGCTCGAAAGCGAAAGGATATTTTGTGAAGCTTGAAATATGATTAATAATGATTAATAGTATTGATGGCTACGAACTATAAGCTAACTGCTTTTATGGGATACACAAATAAAACTTATTTTTAAATAATGCCATGGTCCTATCTATACAATAAATAAATCATTAAATACGTCTAATCTCTAATCTTATACGGTTCCACGACAAAACGTTCACAGACAAAATGTTCAACGACAAAATGTTCCCGACAAAACGTTCACGACACAACGTTCACGACAAAATGTTCACGACAAAATGAACACCGACAAAACGTTCACAGACAAAATGTTCAACGACAAAATGTTCAACGACAAAATGTTCACGACAAAACGTTCACGACAAAACGTTCACGAAAAATGTTCACGCACAAAATGTTCACAGACAAAATGTTCACGACTAAACGTTCACGACACAACGTTCACGACAAAATGTTCACACTGAAAAATACACCTTTTGTTCTATTATGTCAAGATCGCTTGCAAACTAATTATTAAGTCATTTTTGTGGTGTTTCTATTCACCATTTGATTTACCTAAGCAGAGTATGTGTGTATGACACTAACACATATTGGCAACAATCAACTTATCAAACATTTATTTTAAGTTAACCGTAAAACCAAACATGCAAAAAACAAAAAATATCGATCGAGACTTATTTCTGTCGTTCACTTAATTAAAATTGAAACATCAAATGATCTTCAATTTGCTGCTTATTGAGTCTTTACCCAAGTCATCGCTACGTTAATTAGGTAATTAAAGCCGCTATATTGCTCATGGAAGCCGATAACTTCTTAATCGCTAGGCTACAACGATCAAAGCTTATTTCTGTCCTTCACTTAATTAAGATTGAAACATCAAATAAATCTCAATTAATTGCATTTCTTTTTCTTTTCGATCGGAGTATATAAAGATTTCATATTTTGACACTTTTTATCATCGTTCCATTTATTAACTAGTTAATGCGGCTTGGTTAATTTTCTCTTGGATACCCTTAACTTTTTAATCTTTATAATACAGCCATTAAGCTTTCTTTACGTCGTTTGCATATTTGAAAATGAAGATTCAAGCGATCTCAAATTCATAACCAATTGTATTTTCCTATTACAGCTATCTCATCTCATCTGTCATTATCTTTTCTTCTTACTGAAACAGTTTACAGTACTCCGATCCATACTCATCTGGTTGCCATTTGAGTTAGGAGTATCAAAGAGGAAATTAGTTCAAATTAGCATTGCATTTAGTATTGTTAACGTTTTATTTGTGCTCATTTCGTGAAACACAAAATATTTGATCATTTAAAAACTAAACTAAAATTAAAAGTTGCAATCGTGAACATTTTGTCGTGAACGTTGTGTCGTTGAACATTTTGTCTGTGAACATTTTGTGCGTGAACATTTTTTGTGAACGTTTTGTCGTGAACGTTTTGTCGTGAACATTTTGTCGTTGAACATTTTGTCTGTGAACATTTTGTCTGTGAACGTTTTGTCGGTGTTCATTTTGTCGTGAACATTTTGTCGTGAACGTTGTGTCGTGAACGTTTTGTCGGGAACATTTTGTCGTTGAACATTTTGTCTGTGAACGTTTTGTCGTGACACCCTAATCTTATACATGTCGTGTCATAAAACAGGGAAAGGTACTCAATGTCTCAGATCATCAGTTTGTTTATTAACGTAAAAATCTCAGATCACAACACTGTGTCAACACGGATTATGTGTCAATTGCTAAAGTGCACTTTTCTAAATTTCGGACGACCAATCTAATGTAATATGGACGACCAACCAATGTAATATGGACGACCAATCTAATGTAATATGGACGACCAACCAATGTTATATGGACGACCAATCTAATGTAATATGGACGACCAATCTAATGTAATATGGACGACCAATCTAATGTAATATGGACGACCAATCTAATGTAATATGGACGACCAACCAATGTTATATGGACGACCAACCAATGTTATATGGACGAGCAACTTCATGTAATATAGACGACCAATCTAATGTAATATGGACGACTAGTTCCAAGTTTTTTTCCCACGGTAACACCAGCCATTGGTGCTAACATTTTCTTTCTTCGTAACCAAGAACTTGCTTGTGGGTTTTCAAAAAAAAATTGCCGTTTGCATCCTCTTTCTTTCTCCCGGCTAGAACAAACAAAATAATAAATAACGTGGCTTATTAATGATTATATAATTAGTGCTAGTAATTTTGCCGTTTCGCTGTAGCCGATTTCAAACTAGCCGATATTATTTAGAATTAAATATAATCCAGCCAGCTGAAAAATAATTTTAAATGGTTATCTTAGTTTCTATTTGTTTTTTTTCGGTCATTCATTCATTCATTCATTCATTCATGCATTCATTCATTCATTCGTTTGTTCATTCATATACTCGTATTATGCTTTATAATCTTTTAAACAAGATGTTTCTTGCTCTTTCATTTTCCTTCTCCTCTTTCATCAATGACACATTGTTCACTTCATAATAAATAAATGAATGATTCAATTCATCCGTCATTTGTCGCTATTCCGACGAGTAAGACTTTATATATATATATATATGTATGTAATGTATGTAGTAATATAGCATCGTCGTCGTAATCATGCATGTGGTAGTTATGGCGCGAAAGTTCTTTGATCGCGATTGCCGATTCATCGCGTTTTTTTTATCGAAGCGATGTTTGACGATAATGTTGATGATGATAATGATTTTGACGTTGATGATGATAATGATTTTGACGTTGATGATGATGATTTTGACGATGATGATGATTTTGACGTTGATGATGAGGATGGTGATGATTTAGATGATGATGATGACGATGACATCTTTGCAGCCTCTATTAGTTTACTGTTAAATTTATTTTCTAAAATAATAACATGTTAACGATGTTCAGATAGTAAGTTGGAATCGTTAACTGTAGTTGGTAAGTAAACGTTCATATATCTTTGTATGTACCCATGTATCTTTGTACGTGCCCATTGCCCAGGTATCAATATAGGCGCTCATGTATCTATGTACACACCCGTGTATTTATGTACACACCCGTGTATCTATGTACACACCCGTGTATCTATGTACACACCCGTGTATCTATGTACACACACGTGTATCTATGTAACCACCCGTGTATTTATGTACACACCCGTGTATCTATAATCTATGTACACACCCGTATATCTATGTACACATCCATGTAGCAATATAGGCGCTCATGTATCTATGTACACACCCGTGTATTTATGTACACATCCGTGTATCTATGTACACACCCGTGTATCTATGTACACACCCGTGTATCTATGTAACCACCCGTGTATCTATGTAACCACCCGTGTATTTATGTACACACCCGTGTATCTATAATCTATGTACACACCCGTATATCTATGTACACATCCATGTAGCAATATAGGCGCTCATGTATCTATTATGTGCGCACGGGTCCGCGTAGAAAATAAAGCTCTACAAAGATATACTTTTTTCTCTGTGTGAGAGAGTGGTAATAAAATTACCGTTATTTCGCTACACAACTTACTTGACGTTGTAATAAATAAGACTGGTAAATTTGTGTAATGCGAAAAGCAGGCAGCGTGTCGTGCTGTAAAATTGTTTATGTAACGAGAAATGTAAATAATAGTCTGTTATTTTGTAAGTAGAAAAACGGTAATAGTTGTAATAATGTGATGTAAACATGTCTTAGTTGTAATAGTGTAAAAGTAAATTTTTTACTTTACAAACTACTCGGCTCGTTACATCTTTATTTAAAGCAAATGATTTAATTATTTTCTTAAAGTATTATTTACAGTTTTTTGTGGTTAATTAAAGAAAAAAAACAGATCGGAGATAATAAAGTAAACAGGATTACAAGTTATGAGTGTTACAAATCACAAGTTCATCAGAACATAATTACAGAAGCTATATCCGTATTTACTTGTCTTTTTTATTTTACTTTTATTATTTCTGTGTGCGTACGAGTGTGTGTGTGTGTGTGTGAGGATGTGTGTGTGTGTGTTTATGTGTCGTTGGATGTCGGATGTGCGGGTGAAGCATTCCTATGATAGATTCCAGCTGTAGCAACAAGTACAATAGTTAGCTCTCATTTGAACGCGGAGAGAGGGAGAGAGAGGTACAAAATGGAATTTATGGAATGTTAATATCCCCCCTGTAATGATGTCGTCTAGCAATTAGATACTATTAGATAGAAAGAGGTTGATCTTGTAATGTGTGTACTGCGAAGCCAACATGTGTTTGTGCAGTCCAACAATCTGTGTGTTTGTGTGTGTGTGTGTATAAATGTTCATTTGCGTATAGGAGTCCGTGTACTGTGTACCGCACCTCCAAGCAACGGCAAAACAACTGTTAGTGAAAAAAAAACGATGATCCAAAATGCTTTAAGACTGCCTTTAAAAAAACAACAGCTCATTTATTAGACTCTATATTTCTTTCTTCTTTTCTCACTCTCTCTCTCTCTCTCTCTCTCTCTCTCTCTCTCTCTCTCTCTCTCTCTCTCTCTCTCTCTCTCTCTCTCTCTCTCTCTCTCTCTCTCTCACACACACACGCACACACATACACAACAACAAAGAAGATTACTCACATATGAAACAATCTAATGAAGCTTCGAATAAAAAAATCTGTTTTCCACCGTGGATGTCCTGCAAGGTGGAAAACTTCAAGGCCGAACAAAGACATGCTGTGGCGCGAACTTAGCGTGCTGAAGTGCTGACCCTATCAGGTCAAATGGAAAAGCTCAAAAGTCAAAAGCTGGTGAATTTAGGGAGCCGATTGTAACCTAGAAAGATAGCAGTTGTATTATAATTTTATTTATTAGTGCCAAATGTTTGTTCACAACCTTGTGGTCCTTGGTGACAGACAAATCGTTTTTTTAATGCAAATTTTTATGCCTTGGCGTATGGCTTGAAAGCAGACAATGGCATAGCAGAGACTGGCATAGAGATAAACAAAGAATGAAAGAAAGGTTAAAGACGGAAGAGAAAGAGAAAGAACAGATTGTATTATGTAATTTGAAGTAATTTGATTGAAGTGCAGAAATACTGACAGACAGACAAGCAGACAGACAAACAAACCAGCGGATTGATTGATTGATGATGACCGATAAACCAGCCAGTGTTATTCATTACAATCAGCCATTATAAATTATAATTACGTATTTATTACAATCAACATTACAGTCACGTATTTTTTTTAAAAAACAATGGACTTACTTGTCAACATTCTTATTTTTTATGGGAAATACTTGGAAAAAATATTTCAGATTTGAGACGATTAGAGTATGAGGAGACCAGGGTCATAAGTTCAGCATTTTCTAGGGTCGGGGTAACTTTTTCCCGCCATTTATATAGCTAACTAGCAGGATTACCTGAGTTATTCTTGCTTAGTTTTCTCTCTTTTTTTGCCAATAAAACTTAAAGCAGATTTTTTTTTAAATTTCTTAAAATTTTCTTTTAATGAAGTCTGCTATAAATTGTTTATATTGCTCCTGCACTTACACATACACACACATTGCCTTTTATATATATATTTATAGATAAGATATGTACAAAAGAGAGATGAAAGATCTAATTACATTGTCTTTAACGTAAGCTGTTTCGATAAATTTATTTATTCGTAGAAAGATCTCAAGAAAAAAACAAATGCAATTAAACTTCCTACAAAAACAAATTAAAAAGTCTAAAACAAAAGATGGAGTTTCTCTTTCCCACGACTAAAGTCATCATTAATAATTAATGCATCGACGTTCTAATTTTGTTGGTATGAACTGAGTCGTTGGTCCCCAAATCTACCCAATTGAAAAAAAATTCAAAATTATTTTGAGGCTCACTGGGTTCCAAGACCCACACATTTTCAGGGAACAAAAAAAGAAACGGGATGGAGGGAAAATATGAGAGAAGAGGGGAAGAGAGAAAAAATTGGCACCCCCACTGTAAGAATTTCTGTGGGCGCCCATGGGACTGACATGAGATGAACAGGTGCTCCATTGAAGAGCGTGTATTTTTGAGTTCCTTTTTGAGGTGGTAGAAATTTAGAAATGTGCTCATTACTACTCGCTCATACACTCGCTCGTTGCTAAAATCGGATCTTTTTTTTATTCGCGTTATTTATGCTTCAATAAAATTCATAGTATACATAATTATATTTAAAAATGAAATAATAATAATAATAATATAGTTATTTGAAGTTTCACTCATATTAAAAAAAAGTGGTGCGATTTATTTAAGCCCCCCCCCACTCTCAACGAATATTCTATTACTCAATCTTACTTCATGGAAACATATGACTAGAATGCTCAGAATATAGAAATTGATGAGACAATGTCGATTGTCGTGCTGTAAACAATTGTCGTTCTGTTGTCGATTGTCCTAATGTGATCGATTGTCGTTCTGTGGTCGATTGTCCTCCTAATGTGGTCGATTGTCCTAATGTGGTCGATTGTCCTAATGTGGTCGATTGTCCTAATATGGTCGATTGTCCTAATGTGGTCGATTGACCTAATGTGATCGATTGTCTTACTGTGGTCGATTGTCTTACTGTGTGTGGTCTATAATTACTTTCTTTTTTTAGAGCATTTTTATTCTACATTATTTTCTGATTTTAGCAAAGAATTAGTTTCCTGATTTCTTATAATTTGAGTTAAAATAAGCGAAATTCTTTGCCGCGTGTATCTGAGTCACAAATAGAAAACCTTTTTGTTCAATAGAAGGTGAAGGTCACACGACAGGGTAGGAAAAAGAGGTGGAGGTGGAGGGGATGATCTATTATTTGGGAGATCACGTACTCCAACTCCCAATCCCATCATGATGATTAACGCAAACTTTTAAAGTTTTTACAAACGCCAACAACTTCGAGCATATGTTCGCTCTCCTTCTTTCGTGCAAGATTATCCTTTTTTTAACTTGTATGCAATACTAGCCGGGTTACCCGACGTTGCCCTGGGTTTGTAGATATTTTTCTATCGTTTTTCTCATTCTCTCTCTCTCTCTTGCTTTCTTTTTTCTTCGTCTCCCTCCCTCCTTCTCGTTTCCTTCCCCGCGGGCTTTCCCGCTCCCTCACGCTCTTCCGCTCACGCTCCCCTTTTCTTTCTCCCTCTCCCTCCTAACTTCTTTGTGCCCATAAAACACAAAATAGATTTGCTAAAAGCTGCTTGAAACTTTCCTCAAATTTTGTTACGCAAAATAAATTTGAATTTTGTTACGCTTTTTCTCTCTTACCCTCTTTTAACATGTCTGACATCTAACTACGTGGTGGTGTAGGTGCAGACTTATATATATGGTTATCTGGTTTGATAGATATTTCGTGATGATTCGCGTTTCTAATATTATTTTTAAAACACAGAAATAGAGTTGTTTGAGTCATGTTTTCGTAAAACCAGACCGAAATTTAAAATTTAAAGATCACCTAATCAGTCAGCTGAGACATTCTTTATTTAAAGATTCCTCTTTCCATGATTTCCAGACAGGAGTATTTTAATTCGCAAAAAAAAGCTGAGAACTAATAAATTTGAAGCGTAAATTAAAGTTTTAACTGTTCAGCGAAAACGAAAAAACATAATCACACGACAACACATTTTTGAAAATCCCCCTAAAAATTATTCGACCCGACTCACTTCCCACTTGTACCCTGGAAATTCAGACCCAACCCGACCAACCGGCTCTGTGAATTTAGAAACGACCCAACCAAAAAAATATTCATCCATCCCTGTTTTGTCACTCTCCGTCAAGTCTTACAATTTGTTTTCTTTCTGAATGGGCAAATTTTAGTGGGGGAGTCTTCTTATTTATAGAAGAAAGAAAGCGTTATTCATCATTTTCATTATTCATTGTCGGTCATTTTTTGATTTATGATCGAAAAATTGTTCAACGATGTTGTGTTGTGGAGTTTCTATTGTTTTCTTTTGTTTACTTTGACTCATCCTGACCAGCCCCGTGGTTAGTTACGCAGACTTCAAAAGTTCGATGGTTATCCGAAGAGTGTTACTATAAATAGATTCCCAGAGAAGGAGAGAGGTGGAAGGAGATGATTGGGTGGGGGGAGGAAAGATAGTGAGAATAAGCTCTATAATATGTAGGTAACCCGGCGAGTGCAGTGAACGGGCAAACACAGGTATTTAGAGAAACGGCTCCAGATTATCAGTTTCCATGTTTCTCTCTCTCTCTCTCTCTCTCTCTCTCTCTCTCTCTCTCTCTCTCTCTCTCTCTCTCTCTCTCACACACACACACACACACACAAACACACGCACACTCGCAAATATTTTTTAAATTTACCAAAGAATTCTGGATATCCATGGTTTGCAACTACAACTATATATACGTAGTTTTATTAGTTTTATTTATTGAATAGCAGACGAGTCACATGCCTCGAATCTTCTGAGTACTTCTGACCTGAGACAAACGACCTTGAACTTAACGGTGTTTCGGGTGGAAAATTGATTTAAACTTGCAAATACTGATCACCTATCGACATCAGTACCTATCAGGTTTGCGGGACTAGACCACCAAACTAGAGTTATTTACAAATGAATTATAGATTTTTAGGTTGTTTTTTTTATAGGTACAAAACGTTTAATTGTTGATAGTCACTAATTAAACTAGAAGTTAATAATATACAAACGTTTTCTTGCTTCCTATTATGAAGAATAAAACACTCGTAGGACGCTACGAAAAATCACCGCCACCATCATCAGCATCACCACCATCATCATCATCAGCACCACCATCATCACCATCATCAGCACCACCACCATCAACATCATCATCAGCACCACCACCATCAACATCATCATCAGCACCACCACCATCAACATCATCATCGCCACCGAATGACATCATCACTCACCACCTCCTTAGGCTTTATATGCTCGTTGTTCATATTTGTTGATGGCGAATGTTTTCTTCAATTTCTGTTTTTTTTTTATAATTTTTTAATGCTTTTTGTGATTTTTGCATCCCGAGAAGAAGAATTGCGCCGAGTCAAATTAAAGAAGCGATTTTTAACGGTCCGTCCCGTTGGCAAGTTGGCCCGGTCCGTCTAACTTGTGTCCGCCCCGTTTTTTAAAGGTAGATCTAATCTATCGAATCGAGGGCTATAAATAACTTGGAAAAGCGACTGTGTGAGTTGACGACATCCAGGATTTTTCAGCGAAAAATAATAAAATTCGTTTAGGAAATTATTTAAAAATTACAACTAATTAGAACCTTCACATAACTCAGTGGTGTGGCGTAGGGGATGGGGGGGGGGGTAGCGTAGGGGGTCGCTCCATCCGTTAGGCAGTAAAGTCTTAGAACAAAATAATTTCTTGATTTTTTTTTATTATTTTTCTCCATTCATCGAATTTTTTTAGAGTAAAAGTTTATTCTACCGGCGCCTGAAACCCATACTACTATACTGACATAACTCAAAAGTTCAGAGGATGACTGGGGGTGTCATTTATTAAAAACTTAAAAGGGAATAATAGGGCACACTACATTCTTATGTCAGCCATTATATTCAGGGGTTCTGAAAAGTTGTGTGTGATTGTGATGGCTGGATAAGTTCTAATTAGGTACTTGTGAATGAATGAATGAATGAATGAATGAATGAATGAATGAATGAATGAATGAATGAATGAATGAATGAATGAATGAATGAATGAATGAATGAATGAATGAATGAATGAATGAATGAATGAATGAATGAATGAATGAATGAATGAATGAATGAATGAATGAATGAATGAATGAATGAATGAATGAATGAATGAATTAATTAATGAATTAATGAATTAATGAATTAATGAATTAATGAATTAATGAATGAATTAATGAATTAATTAATTAATTGATGAAATAACGAATGAATGAATGAATTAATTAATGAATTAATGAATGAATTAATGAATGAATGGATTAATTAATGAATTAATTAAATAAATGTTTTCTTCATAAAATTCAAAAATTTGGCGAAGAGAAATCAGAAATCAGTCCGATTCCATTCTACACTTTTGCAAATGTTACCAGAGTTCTTAGATATATGGTTATTGTTCTGTCTGTGGTATTTCTGAAAACTGGTTTAATCTGGAAAGAATATCAGCAAGCAAACAAAAATTAGGACCTTGAAGGAGCATGTAGAAAACAACCTAAGCTGAGATCACTGACCTCGTTTAAACACATTTACTGTCATTTACACTAGTAGCTCATTTTTATTTTAGTTACTTTTTTATTTAAGAAAATTCCAAGATATTTTGTATATATATTTTTTTATAACATTAGCGTTATAATCGTTCGATAGCCATTCGATACAAAAAAACTCTTTTCCTAAAAATATTATAATTCATATAATAATTATAATTCATATATTAAATTCATATATCTCAGCTTCAACGTGCCATTACAATAAACTTCCCAATAATTATTTGAAAATGAATCATGGCAATTATTTATTTTTTTCATTATAAACAAACAGACTCCCATAATTTAGCACCGAGTCACCCGCCAATCACTCATTCACCTACCTGGCAAGCTTTGAAAACCTCGTAGAAATAACTGATAAGTGGGGGGGGGCTCGCCCGTGGTTGAACCTGCTGTTCAAGAAAGGGGGGTTCTGACATTCCCAATCTCCGCAGTGGTTTTGTACACGAACCCATACGTACATCTATCCGTCCACCCATCCAAATTATACACACAAATCCACCAACCACCCACAATCCACCCACCATCCACCCACCATCCACCCGCCATCCACCCACCATCGACCCACCATCAACCACCCACCCACCCACCATCCACCCATCATCCACCCACCATCCACCCACCATCCACCCATCATCTACCCACCATCTATCCACCCATCATCCACCCATCATCTTCACTTCATTCCTCACTCACCACAACAGCATGCAAGCAAGTACTTGCTGACGCGTTATTTTCGGTTTATTTTTAGCAACGCCGGTAAAAAAACTTTCTGGCATAACTGCTTCCTATTTATAAATAAATATTTTCTTATTTTTTTCTTCTTCTCCTCGACAGAAATAGAACTTCTCAAGGCCTACAACTGGCTCATCGCGGCTGGATTTCCGCAGTACGTTCAGCTCCACAGAGGTAAAACACATTTTTTTCCCAGGCCATCCTGGTGTTTTCCATTAATTTCTTTCTTTATTGCAGCCGGCAGATAAGCCTTAAAGTTGATGAAAACGTTGTTTTCGCTTTTTGAAGAAATTTTAAATTCAATAATTCCAACAAAATAGTTTATTTCAAAAAATTCTTAAAATGTTCAGTATACGTGTCTTGTAAGATGTGGCCCGCTATTTTCTTTTAATGGAGCAATTAAAGATCTAAATAATAAACAAACAATAAACAAACAAATAAAGTAATTTCATCGTTAAATATCGTGCCAGTTTTGTTGTGCCATAATATACAAATTATTCTAAAACCTCACTTCTGTAGAAAACAACTGTTCAATCAGTTCAAGTCAAGTGGTTGAAGCAAACAAGTTTCTAGAAAAACCTATGATGGAAGCACTTTTGAAGTAAGTGACGTGAATACTGCTGTTGTTGATGCCAATAAAAGTTCAATTATCTCATATTTATTTATTTATTTCCGAAGTTTTACAGTAGAAAAATTTCACGACATCATCAAATATTAATAGTTGTCATTTTATTAATTAAGTGTTATTTTATATCATTGCAGAAGAATCTGCATTTTAAATCAAAACGTCAAGTTGAGGTTAAGTGAACCTGTTGATGTCGAGGTTAGTTGGGGTTTCAAATTTATCTCATTTTCAGTGTTATTCAAATTAAATTAATGTTTTTTTTAAATATTTAAGAGGTGAACTGTTTAATTTATATGTTATTTCTTTTGAATTATTTTCATGTGGAGAATAAATGTGGTTTTAAAAATTTGTAGAGCCTTCCTATCTGTTAGTTAATAAATGAAGTTTATCAGCGACTTTAAAATTTAAATGAATGATTGTTATGATTTAATATTAATATTAAAAGATTATATGATTATTATAATAATGAAATAAAACCATAGTATTATGACCCGTTTTCGTATTTGATAACAAATGCAATAAAGCAGTTCTATTTATAAACTGGCAATACGAAAGTGAAAGGCGTTATGACTCAGAGGAAGAGCGTGCATAATAAAAATAATAATAATAAGGATAATAATAATAATATAATGATGGTTTTGGTTATGCGGTTCTGTTTCTCCACTTGTGCTTGTGCTACTGTTGCTGGCCTGAAAATAGTGATAAAGGATGGCTCATCCTTGTTATCCACTGACCAAGTTAAACTTAAAGCTCAGCCTTTCATTCCTCACCTCTCTCTTTTTGACTGCCTTTAAACTTTCTCTCTCTCTCTCTCTCTCTCTCTCTCTCTCTCTCTCTCTCCCTCTCTCTCTCTCTCTCTTCTCTTTTCTTTCTCTCTCGATTGTTTTACTTTTACTCTGACTCATGCGTGGCTATTTTTAGCATGATTACGTCACTGGCAAGTTGAATTCTGATCCAACAGGCGAGAGATTTAATGGGAAAATTTTAGAAAAAGGAAAAGGAAGAGTTTAAAAAATATTTGATAGCAGCAGCTTCACCAAGAAATGAATTTATGAATAGAAAGATTGATAGGTGAATGATTTGAATGAAACTTTTATTTATTTAAATTTATTAAAAAAAATATTTATTTATATTTATTCAACAAATGTTTATTTATATTTATTCAACAAATATTTATTTATATTTATTCAACAAATATTTATTTATATTTATTCAACAAATATTTATTTATAATTTATCAAATAAATATCTATTTATACTTATTATATAAGTATTTATTTATATTTAGATTTGTTTAATAAATATTTATTTATATTTATTCAATAACAAAATGACATGGAATAGGCAATGTTGCCACTCCCA
The DNA here is from genome assembly GCA_963978895.1 of Erpobdella octoculata. Lineage (NCBI taxonomy): Eukaryota > Metazoa > Annelida > Clitellata > Hirudinida > Erpobdellidae > Erpobdella > Erpobdella octoculata. The sequence continues at coordinate 3,464,287 of OZ022242.1, forward strand.
CTTCACCATTCATTCATTTTTTCCAACCATCCATCTATTTGATGAATGTGTGTTTGGTTAAATGAATGGTTGGATATGAATACAAATATGAATGAATGAGTGAATGAATAGATGTAACTCATAACTTCTTATCCATGTTCATCATGGGTAGGAAGTTATGAGCTTGAGGATAAATGAATGGATTGGAGATAATTGAAGAGTCTAGGCAGAACAACGGGTGAGCAGCTATGAAACGAGAAAAGATTGAATAAAAAATTAATAAAAATTTAATTAGTAAAGAATGGCCTGGCAGCTTGGCAATAGAGCAAGTAAACAATTTTGTATTTATTTATTGGAAAAAACTTGTTTTTTTAGTACTGCTTCTGCTTTTACTCTATTGGTGTTTTTTTTTCTTGGTTCACAGAAATTAATCAAGAGCAATAGAGACTTCACCTACACACTCAGCAACTTATGGCAGCTAGACCAGGCAGATCTGAGGTGGATTTTTACAGGCTGTACCAACCCAGTGAATGATGGAGGGGAATGTAACCACGACGTAGATCCTGATAGAAACGAATCAGCTGGTCGGGACGACGATTCAAGAAATTGTCCCAGTTCAACTTCTCTGTCGCCCCGCGGGACAGCCAGCCCAATTCGTAGGTCGAATAAGAAAAAAAGCGATACGAAGAAGAACGGCAGGTGGTCAAAGAATCACCGGGTCGATGACGACGGGGGTGGGAGCAGCGACATGGTTTGCTCCACGCCCCTCAACTCCTCGAGTCTCACCTCGTCTGAATTCAAGGCGAATCTGTCAGGTTTCAGTAACGCCCCTGATAACGTGATCTTCACGTCCGGCGGTGTTGCTGATGGCAAATCTCGGCACAGCATCACCGAGCACTCGTCCGGCCTGCCGAACGGCCATGAGCATAAGCAGAGAAAATCAAGCCTTCAGCAAGAGTTGAACAGATCCATGAACCTACTTCAACAGTGCAGGAGCATCAGAAACTTTTTCAAGAACTTCAGCGATAAAATATCTTTCTGTAAAGTTTCTCCTAAGTTACCCAAGCAGTGTCAGTCTTGTCAAGAAACGAGCAGTAAGACGCAGTTTCTCCATCCCCGATCAGAAGAGCTGCCGAAAATTTCCAAGAGGGTCACCTGCAGCGACAGCTTTCTGACCTCAGCTTCGGCGGTCCTCCCCGGGATTCGAATCCACGAAGCTCAGGACTCGAACCGAGCTCGTTGCAAAAGCGAAAACTGTCTGTCGTGTCACTACCGTGGATGTCGCAACAGCGACTTCAACGCCAGGTGCAGCGCCTACGAATGTCTCAGACTCACCGCAACGCATCTGAGCACTGCCAATAATCCTCCTTCGACAGAAAACGGCAGAAAGAACATCGAGTGCCCCCCGGCCGGAGAAGAAGCCGAAAGATCACCGGCTCTGCTCAGTTTGGAATCGCCGAGAAGGGACTCGTCCAACAGCTCCAGTTGCAGTCCTCACCCTTCCTCGAAAACATCTAGCTTTCGTAAGATGAACACCGTGCCGGACAAGATGGAGAGACTGAGCGGAGAGGAGTCGTACTTTAACATCACCATCCCCTACTATTTTCCACCTCTAGATTCCCCGCGCCAGCAGCACCTTTCGACGGGCGAGGAAAAAAGCCAAACCGGCGACTCCTGCTACCTGGATTGGTTCGAAGGCAGCAACAACAGCTACTGCATGACTTCCAGCGACAACGCCGGCAGCGCAGTGGTCGTCAACGGCAACGGCGATGGCAACGGCAATCGCAAAGGCTCGCAGTCGGACGAGTCGCAGAAGAGTTCGTACCATTCCTTCGAGGCGTGCCATTCGTTCAGACAGAAGGAGTTGGAGTCCATCTTGAACGAGTTGCACAATAAAATCAATTCTCTCGATAAAATCAGGTTCAACGTCGACAGAGATGCTTTAGGTTTGTTTTGTTTTCATTTTGAAATTCTTGAATAATTAATGGCTAATTTTGGAGTTGTGATATTCTAGGAAGAGAAATATTCTTTGAACAATTGTTTCACTTAAGCAGAGCAGTTCGCATGTTCTTGCGGATCAAACCTCGTGGCTGACAACAGCGAGACAAACGACCAAGAAGATCGAGAGGCAATCTTCAAGACATTCTCGGCTGAAAAAGCCAAATTCTTCAACCTGGAACCGAGCTGCGTTCTCCCACAGGACAAGATTCGGTCTAAGACCTGTGAAAATTGTCACCCGCGTGCAGGCCTGAGGCCGCCTGCAGAAGATCAAAGTCCCGAGACTGCCAGTGCTGCAGCTGCAACCGATGCAAACAACGACTCTGATGTTTCGTCAAAAGAACTGTCACATTTGACGGCCAGGGAACTGTTTGTGCTGAGGAAGATGGCACTCATCCATTTATCTTCCATCACCGATAAGTACCTGATGTCCAATGTCGACAATCTCCTTGCTCGGATGAATTTTTTAATGTAATTATTTTAATTTTTTTTATTAATATTGTTTCATTTCACAGTTCATTAGTTTTGTGATACGTTATTTCGATTACTTTTGAAGAATTAGTTAATGTACTTTAGACTAGTTGAGAGTGCAGTTGAGTTTCTATCGAACTCGTCGGTTTTAAATGGCTGAAGTAACTGCATGTAAAGTTCTAAGAAGTTCGACACAAGGTGCTGCTGACTGATTCACCAGCTGTTTTCAAATATAATTAAATTCTCCTGAAAGTGAATGTTCTTATAAAAATATCAAATTTTTGAATTTATTTCGACGTTTAGTTGTTTTTATATATGATCTTTTTATTTAGCCGTTTAAAAAATGTCTGCTTAAAATAAAATAAATTTAAGAACCGACAAATAAAATCTGTTCACTTGAAACAATTAAAGATAATTTTGTTTCAATAATTTTTTTTATTAGGCCCCCTTTCTCAAACAGACCCAATTCGAATCCATTAACGAAAAAGACCAATTCAGCTACCCCACCGACCTTAAAATCTCCATCGGCATCCGAGACAGATGCCCCTAAGAACAAAATCTTTGGCGTTTCCCTGCTGGACACCATGAAGAGCAGTGGTCAGCCACTACCCAGTCCCATCGGGAGGGCTCTCGCTTACTTGGAGTACGTTGGAGGAGAGGCTGTCGGCATATTCAGAAGGCCTGGTGTTAAGAACAGGATTGCCGACATAAGACATCAGCTCGATGAAAATCCAGGTTTGTTGATTAATAAGCTGGTTATTTGTTTTTTTGTGTGTGTGAGTATTATGTAATACATAATGACAAATATCTCCATTATTCTTAAACTTGATTGCTTATTCATGGATATATTGATATAACAAAACTGGATACACAACATAATAACATTCACCCTAATTACCAATAGGCTTAAACATTACAACCGATTAAGTCATAGTTACTTCAAAATTTTTATAAGAATGATACTGACGCTACGGTTCCTTGTTTCGTTCGTGATCATGATTATTCATGATATAATCAGCACAAACACTTGTTAGAGTATATTTTCTATAAGTCATGTTATGCTATTTTATTACATTAACACGATTTATGTAATGTGGGGATACGCATTTTAATTGAAATTTTATTCAATAATTAGATTAGTTGGCATAAATATTATTATTATTATTATTATTATTATTATTATTATTATTATTATTATTATTATTATTATTATTATTATTATTATTATTATTATTATTATTATTATTATTATTATTATTATTATTATTATTATTATTATTATTATTATTATTATTATTATTATTATTATTATTATTATTGAAATTGAAATTGAAATTGAAATTGATTTAATTGATGAAACATATATTTTTTTGACATATAAAAATATTTCCAGACTCCGTAGATTTCCACAGCCTTTCCACATACGACATTGCCGACCTGATTAAACTTTACTTCAGGGAACTTCCTGGCTCTCTGCTCACTGTGGAATATTCCCAGCTCCTCATTAACATATTTTCAGGTGTGTTAAATAGTATATTAATAGAAATTTGATTGATTATTATTTGTAGCCATTTTTTTACTGGTAAGTTATTTTCACCAACAACATCAATTTTCTATGCTAAATTAATGGACCAAAGAATCTCTATAAATTCTGTTTTAATGAAAGAAGCTGAAGCATTTTCATTTGATGGTCCCATCTGATTAAATAGTAGTAGGTCGGCAGGTAGGTTGATGATGGCCACCCCTTCCCCTCCCCGTTTGGCCATCTGGTGTCGGTTAAAAAGGGAGATGTGCCTGATTAATTATTTTCTCTGTTCGGTTTTAATTTTTTCTCTCTGAAGATTTTGCTAGAACTTTAACAGGATATGCCAGGGTCGTTTGAAATAATGACATCCAGTGATTTTAATTGGTTGAAGTTAGTTAGGTATCATAAAGTTGATGATTATAATTGTATTAGTATCATTGTTATATATGACACATATTTCATTATAGAGTATCATTGTTATATATGACAAATATTTTATTAAAGAATATCATTGTTATATATGAAAAATATTTTATTATAGAGCATCATTGTTATATATAGACAAATATTTTATTATAGAGTATCATTGTTATATATGACAAATATTTCATTATAGAATATCATTGTTATATATGACAAATATTTTATTACAGGGTATCACTGTTATATATAGACAAATATTTGATTATAGAGTTGTTATTATTTGCAATATTTGCTTTGCTGTTATTAATTAATCAGTTGTTTTTTAAATTGAGTATTTTTTTAAAAATAATATTAACTACAACAACAAAGCAGCCAGATAGCACTCGCATAAGCACAACTGCACAAAAACCTCAAAAATAAACAAAAAACAGACGTGTATTCTTTCAAGTGTTTTGATTTGCAAATAATTTATTCCACGTGAAAAATTCCAATGATGAGTTTTTTTTTATAAATCTTTTTCATCATTTTATGGTTTCGGTTTGAATTGCAGTTGCACCGAAGGAAGTACAGCTGCCAGTACTCAGGGACGTTGTATGCCTTCTGCCCGAAGAGAACAGAATCGTACTCGAAATACTGCTAGCATTCCTCCATAAACTCTCGTTATCCTCTCAGACCAATCAGGTATGCTGTGGTGATGATGATGATGATGATGACGATGATGATGATGATGATGATGATGATGATGATGATGATGATGATGATGATGATGATGATGATGATGATGATGATTTGATGATGGTGATGGTGATGGTGATGGTTATGATGATGATGATGATGGTGATGGTGATGGTGATGGTGATGATGATGATGATGATGATGATGATGATGATGATGATGATGGTGATGATGATGGTGATGATGATGGTGATGATGATGATGATGACGACGACGACGACGACGACGATGATGATGATGGGTTGGTATTTCATTCTCGGTGATGTTACTTTGTTAAAAAGTTTAAGCCGTCATTTACAAACTTAGACTGACTGAAACATCATCATTATATTATTAAAATGTTTGCAAAGACTGTCTATTTTGATTTGAACACCCTAGTCATCTGACATGTAATTTGATCGAACACTGTTCCACCAGGAATTACGAACATGAATTTGTAACCATAAAATAGAGTAATTATTATAATATTATTAATTATAATTATTTTGATATATAATTTTTATTTCCAGATGGACATAAGCAACCTGGCGACGTGTTTTTCGCCGAGTTTGTTCTATACCACCAACAGCAACAACACCAACAACAACAACAACACTAACAAACAGGACGGCAACTTGAACGACTCTCTCATCGGTCAAAACTGTTGGGAGAGAAGCGGCAGTACAAACGGTAAGAGAGGACAGACCATGTCTCTCCACCACTCGCATCCGCACTCGACCTTCAACAACCCGAATTCCTTCCTCCCCCAAGCCGTTCACCACACGTCGAGCAATTCGGCCGACTACGTGAGGGAGGCATCCGAATTGAAGGACCAACGAGCAGGGCAGGAGTGTCTCAAATGTCTCATCGCTAATGTTCACGTCATCTTTCAGGTGAGCGGTGGTGGTGTGGTGGTGGTGGTTGGCGGTGGTGGTTGGCGGTGGTGGTGGTGTGGCGGTGGTGGTTGGCGGTGGTGGTGGTGGTGGTGGTGTGGCGCTAGTGGTGTGTCGGTGGTTGTGTGGTGATAGTGGTGTGGTGGTGGTGTGGTGGTGGTGATGTAGCAATGATCAATTCGATTTCTTCACTATTATTACTTAATGTAGTTCGATTGACATATGTTGCATTATCAACTGTTTAATAATAATAAGTAATAATAATAATAATATTTCATGAGTATATAATAAGAAAGAATGAAAATTTTTTTGGTGTATATTTTATATATATAATAGTACCTATAATAAATAATAGTTATAGTTGCTGTTTATTCAGCTTGTAAAATTAAGGTGATCATAGCAGATGATGATGTATCAATTAATTATCGATATTAGCTATAGTTAGTTGTTATTTCATATGAACTTGTTGTTTATTACTGAACAGACTTCTGAAGAAATGTCCCGACTTGTGTCTCCTTTCACAGCCAACAGCTCCGACAGCAAGAGCGACTTACAGACAACTTTTTCATCGATGACATCTGACACGGATGGCTGCTTGACCGACTTTCTCAAGAAAGTCCTTTCTTCAACAATTCGTGTAAATTTTTTTTTTTTTTTTATTATTATTTTTTTTTTATTAATATTTGTAACATTATTATTTTTTATTTTTTATTTTTATTAATATTTGTAACATTATTATTTTTTATTTTTTATTTTTATTAATATTTTTTTTATTTTATTTATAATATCATCTCCATCGTGTGTGTGTATTTTAAATTGTTTTTGTTAGGTTGAATTAGTTTTTAGTCTTAATATGAAGAATATATTCTGTTGTTGTGTTGTGTTGTGCTGTGAAGAGTTGTGTTGTGTTGTATTGCTTTGCGTTACATTACGTTACACGACACGACATGACATGATACGACATTAGATACATCATTTTCAATTATATTATATTCAATCAATTCAAAACAGTGTAACAATCAATAACTTCAACTAACCTCTCCATCCAGGACATCACAAACAACTTCTCAGACTGGGAACGGCTGAACGATCCGACCCTGGAAGCAGAGGTCTGCTACAAGCTGAGCAGCCGACAGGGTCACCAGCTGGGTATGTTCGTAACCGCTTTGCTGGTGCCCGTTCACCCTCGACTGGTGATGGAAAGAATCAGCAACGAAAGAGAACTGTGGGATGACACGCTGCTTAGCTGGAATGTCGTCGAGAAAATTTCAACTTTTCGAGTTAACGAATCAGATTTAAGAAAAAGCTTAGAAGGGATCGCAAAATACTCATTCGACAACGAATATGCGACTAATTTAAACAACAACAATAACAACAACCATGACTGCTTATCTGCTTCTTGTGACGATGAAGTGTCCATCTCTCCATCAAAGCCATTGAACTGGAGTGAAATCCTGGATTTCAGTTCCTACTCCGGAGATATGGTTCACTACACGACGAGTTTTGCTCCGAATTCAGACCTGGAATTCTGTGAGATGAGGTGAATATTATCCACCGTTGTCATCCTTATCATCATCTTTGTTTTTATGATGCTCTGATTGTTTTGCATATGCTGTTCGGTGACTCAATAATAAGCTAATTGCGAATATTTTTTGTGAAATTCATCCTCATTTTTTGCATTTTTGTTTGTTTAATAGCCAAGGAACGATATTCTTATTGTATAATAATCGAATTACCTGACACATCATTTTTTATTATTTTTTTAAATATTTCCTGCATTTGCAACATTCCAGGCTATGGAGTACCAGTAAGGACGACTCCATATCTATTTTGCTTTCCACTTCCGTCAATCATCCGTCCATCCCTGCTTCCAACGACATCAGGTGCAACGTCCTGGATTGTCGATACGTCATCGTTTCAGACAGGAATGGCTCAAGCAAAATCTACTACTTCAGCCAGGTCGACCTAAAGTAAGTACACGCCCTAAAAATCATCATCAATTGATTTATTTGTATTTTTCATTGATTCGGTTTGTATTATTGTCAATTGTTTTTTATTTTTATATTTAAGCTCTTAAAATAAATCGACAGCTAGAGAAAAATGTTTAATCAAATATTTAAAATTAGTGGCTTTAAAGAATTTTATTGAATTTTTGTTGACCTTTCTTCTCAACAGGGGTCACCTTCCCAGCTGGTACGAAAAGGCATACGGCCACCTATGCGTCAACCATGTCAAAAAGCTTCTATCAAGTTTCGAAGACGGGGGAGATCTGTGAAGCTTAAATTCTTTTGCGGATAAATTGTTTTAATTAAATATATGTATTTATTATTATATATACCTGTAATTATATATACATATATATCTCCTGTAATGTTCTCAAATGATTTCGGATTTAGGACTTTTCATTCAATTGCACATCGTCTTCATCATCATCATCATCAACTCCATCGTACTCTTAATTATTGAGCTTTTTATCAATTAAATTAACACCTGATAGTTAAAACTTGTTTTACCTTTATTACTACACTCAATCATGCACCATTTCATTATTTAATTAATTATAACATATTTCTTAATCGTCATCTCGTATTATATTTATATTACGATCATGACATTTTATCGCGTGTCCTTGACATCTCGTTGTGCTTCATGTCATTTCGTAATCCTGTTGTTTAACTAATTTAACTCTCATCCCAGAACTAACCAAGCATCATTCTTTGCATGAGAAGAATATATCTTATTATAATCTTTAGGAATGACGTATAATTAGTATAATAAATAACAATGCCAGTTCCGAAGACATTGTATATATGTAAAGTGAGTTCCTACACACTCAAAAGGGCAGTTAAATATATATATGCTTTTTGAGCGCTTTATAAATTGAAAATATTGATTTATTGAATTAAGTAAGTAGAATGGGAATCTCTGTGACGTCATCTCAACCCAGTAACTTTTTTCTCTTTTGAACTAACCTAGAGTAAATCCGTTTTGTACTCGTACATGACATTTTCCTTTTTCTTAAATGTCTTTTTTTATTTTTGTTTTTTTTTAAGATGCGCGCGTTAATCTTCTAATAATGTTCTTTTCTCGTTTCTCTGGTCAACTTTTTTTTTTATACACACAAATCGGAAAGACATCTAATGTGCCTTTTCTGAATTTTAAGAACATTCATGCTTGTACGTTAGTTTGTTGTTTTCTTGTGTTTACGTCTTATTTGCATGTGTACATAATTGAGTGTTTTCGTTATCTAGTATCTTCTGTTGTTACGATCTGTTCTTGACTTGAAGAAGTATAATAAACAATCATGTTTCGCATTCGATCATTTTTTTTTATTATTTATTGAAGTCACTTGTATATGTACACATTTTTGATGTTAATACATTAGATCGAAGCTTTCATTACATATGTTTTTTTCTCTTGTTCTGATACGACCCCTTCTTTTCCCTTAGTCTTAGTCGCCACCTGCCTCACGTGATTACAAGAGAAATAGCTTGCAGGAAATTTGAAACTGTAAGAGCATGTATAATAGCTTATAGAATTATAGACCTTTACACCAGGTATTTTAAAACTGAAACAGCTGTAGACAGGAAGCACATAAGTACTTCCTGTCACGGAGCATAATTTGATCTGATTTTTTATCTTTCCCCTCCTCTTTTATCCAGGCTTTATCCCCGGACGTTTCCCCCTCCCAGTGGTAGAGTTAGAGTTTAGGTTTTTCTAACAAATAAAAACATATTTTTAAAGGATTTAACATTTATTGTTTATATTCAATAGAATGTTATTAATTGAATAGAGTGTTTGGCGTACAGCCGTAAGAGAAAAAAGGGTTAGGGTTAGGGCTAGCATCCCACTAGTTACTTCGTTAGGGTTAAAGCTAGGGTTAGGGTTAGCATCCCACTAGTCACTTCGTTAGGGTTAGAGTTAGGGTTAGTGTTAGCATCCCGCTAGTTACTTCGTTAAGGTTATGGTTATGGTTAGCATGTGGTTTTGCAAGAGTTTCTTTCATGTTAAGGTGCAGGAGCTGGAGCTGTCAAAAGCTTATAGAAAATCGCGTAAAGCATTTTTGCGGTATGTGGCCACTCTGCCACTGGGATTAGGGTTAGCATACCACTAGTTACTTCGTTAGGGTTAGGATTAGGGCTAGTAACCGTAAGAGAAAAAAAGGTTTAGGGTTAGGGCTAGCATCCCACTAGTTACTTCGTTAGGGTTAAGGCTAGGGTTAGGGTTAGCATCCCACTAGTTACTTCGTTAGGGTTAGGGTTAGGGCTAACAGCCGTAAGAGAGAAAAAGGGTTAGTAGGGCTAGCATCAGCATCCCACTAGTTACTTCGTTAGGGTTAGGGTTAGCGTAGTTACTACGTTAGGGTTAGGGATAGGGCTAGCAGTCGTAAGGAAAAAAAGGGTTAGGGTTAGGGCTAGCATCCCACTAGTTACTTCTTTAGGGTTAGGATTATGGTTAGCATCCCACTAGTTACTTCGTTAGGGTTAGGGTTATCATCCTGCTAGGGTTAGGGTTAGGGTTAGGGTTAGCATCCCACTCAGGGGCACAGCCAAGATTTTTTAGCGGGGGGGCCATGGGGGAAAACTGTTAAGTAAGGAGTTTTCTGAAAAGTTTACGACCCACAAAAGTCAAGGCTAAAAGACAGTTTAAGCAACAATTAGTAATATAAAACTATAAGACATTTAATTTGAACCAATTTATTGCAATAACAAATTCAGTCGCTTTTTTGCGAAAAAATGTCAATGACGGCTTCTTCATTAATGGGAAGGTCGCGATTGATTGTCATCTCGTCAAACCCATTCAGCCTTGCCTGGCCCATTGTGGTGCTTAGATAAGATTTGAGTTTTCGCATAGTTGAGAAGGATCTCTCGGCTGTCGCGGATGAAAGGGGCAAAGTTATGAAGAGTTTTAGCAGCGTTTTTATCTGGGGGTAAACAGATTCCTCACAATGTTGCAAAAAATCAACTGCGGTATGTGGCCGCTCTGCCACTGGGACATTCGACCATTTGGTTTTCCAGCGCAAGTATTCGCCACGCACACAGAGGCGGCGATTGGCTCCCCCCCCCCAAGATTTTGTCCACCAAAAATTTTTTTTTATTAGTTCACTAATGCTTGAGTATTTAGATTAGTTGATAAACTTAGTATTTTTCATACATTTCGAATTATATCTACTTAGTTATATCATATATTTCTGCTAATATTTTTCAATCTTGTAGGGCCTTTGGTCTATCCGATCGAGCTCGTATAAACTTTAGCCTCGTTTGTCTACAGGGGCGCAACTAGGGGGCGCAAGCCAAATCGGAGGGTTCTGCAATTTTTCCAAATATGACGAGTTTTTCTTTGAGTGGAGGGTGGGGAGTGCTACATTTATTCTCAATCTATTGTATGCCTATATATTAATATATTTATATGTTTATACATATCATAAACATTTTTAACATTTGCTTTAACTGGTTTGAGACTGAGTTTGACTATCTTCTTCTCTTGTCCTGTCTCGAATTGACTACTGCAATTCTCTATACTATGGTCTTCCTGACACTACCCTCTATCCTCTCTCTAAAGCCTTCAACTCGGCTGCTCGCTTAGTTTCTCGCACCTCCTACTCCTCTCACATCTCTCCATCTCTTGTTCTTCTCCACTGGCTTCCTCTCAGATATAGGGTGATTTTTAAAATCTGTTTAATAATGTATAAAATAAAAAATTGTCTTTCTCCTCTCTACTTAACTAATTTAATACATAGGTATCCCTCCTAAGTCTGGTCTTCGTTCTTCTTCTCGTAATCACTCTCGCATCTTCACTATTAAGCATTCTTTTGCTAAACGCTCTTTCTCCTACTCTGATCCCTATCTCTGGAACTCTCTTCCTTCTTCTCTTACTAACTCTACTTCTCTCACAGTTTTCCGTCGTGGACTTATTTTTTTTTTTTTTTTTTTTTTTTTTTATAATAGTTTATAGTCCTTTACACCAGGTGTTTTAAGACTAATGGCTGTATGTAGGGAGCACTTATGTACTTCCTGTCGTGGATCAGAATTTGATCTTTTTTACTTTTCCCTCCTCCTTTCTCCAGGCTTTGGACTGGCTCGCAATTAGCGAGGCGGAGTTCTTCTACCCAGATCACCTTACTTTTTCTGATCGTGGACTTAAAACATATCTGTTTAATAAGTTCACGACCGAGCGCTATTGAACACTGCGTAAATAGCGCTATATAAATATTTTTTGATTGATTGATCTTCAGTTTGCAGTTTTGCTTTTCTATCGTTAATAAATTGTTAAATATACAAAAAAACTGCAGACTAAAGATACCAAAAAAAACTGCAGACTAAAGATAGTCAAAAAAAATTTCGACTGCGGCGGGCGTTTTTCCTTTTTCAAACTTGAGCCCCCTTGGATTTTTGGCTAGGTTTCGGGGGGGAGCCGGGCCCCCCGACCCCCTGGCTGCGCCCCTGATCTCACTAGCTACTTCGTTCACCGGCAGTTAAGCAAGGGCATCGAATGTCGAATGACAGCTCCAGCTCCTGCACCTTAACATGAAAGAAACTCTTGCAAAACCACATGCTAACCATAACCATAACCTTAACGAAGTAACTAGCGGGATGCTAACACTAACCCTAACCCTAGCCCTAACTCTAACCCTAACGAAGTGACTAGTGGGATGCTAACCCTAACCCTAGCTTTAACCCTAACGAAGTAACTAGTGGGATGGTAGCCCTAACCCTAACCATGGTCCTAACCTTAGCCTTAACCCTATCGAAGTAACTAGAGGGGTGCTAACCCTAACCCTAACGAAGTAACTAGTGGGATGCTACTAGCATCATGCTAGCCCTAACCCTATATAACCATAACCTTTTTTCTCTTTCGGCTACACGCCAAACACTCTGTTCAATTAATAATATTCGATTAAATATAAACAATATATTAATTTTAAAATAAATTAGTTTTAAAACATATCTTTTAAAAATATGTTTCTGTTTGTTAGAAAAACCTGAACTATATCTCTATTCCGGGGGAAACGTCCGGGGGTGGAAATGTCCAAGGGGGAATGTCCGAGGGGAGTGTCCCTTCCCCGATTGAATCATGCTTCAGAAAAAATGTTTTTCGTGAAACAAAATGACTAAAATGCTTTTTAATACTAGATTTCAGTACCAGGTTTTGAAAACTCAGGGATTGTGTTAAAATTTTTAAAGCTCTGGGTTCGGGTTTTAATTTTTTAAACAACGGGTTCGGGTTTCTCATTTTCAAAATTTCGGGTTTCTCTTTTTTAAAAACTAGGGTTCGGGTTTCACGTTTTCAAAAGTTCGGGTTCGGGTAGCCAAAAGAGACCGGGTAGTACCGAACTTCGGGTTCGGGTACCCGTGACATCCCTATGTGCCCCCCAAAGTGTAAAGTGGAACATTTTAAGGTTTGAGTATTGAGCCGCTTCTATGGCGATGTGGGCCGCCATGACGGTGAAGTGGGACTCCTGTGATGTTTTAGTGGGCCCTCCTGAAGTGTTAAAAAAAAAAATTGAATTTTTTTTTGGGAGAAGTACCTGCGACTAGCTCCTCCCCTTCTTCGGTCATCAGCTTTTACGAATGAAAAATGAAAAAATGCATTTTGAAAATTTGCCCCCTCCCCTGAAGTTTTTCTGAAACGACGTCCCCACCGACCCGTCATATCCGCCACTGCATTGAACTGAAAAATCTTTTATTTAATTTAAACCAATTAAATCGAATGTAATCTGATATGATAATGTGAAAGTTTTTGTCTAAGCAGTTAGAAGTGGTTTACATGGAATTGAAATAGAATAAGGAATACTGTAGCAGACACTCGACATTAACAAACATTTTCAGTAATATAAATGAATCGTAAGCACAAACGTTGAAAGGGAGGATGTGTCGGGAAAAAAATATCGACCTCTGTACGCTTCTGTTACATTCAAGCGACAACTCCAAACGTTTCATGAAATTTAATTGCAAAGTATGTTGATTAAATCAGTCTTTGCATTGCAAATCTGGCGCAGATAAATATGAGGAAGAAAAATGACTAAATGAAGCAAGATCATACCAATCGTATCAAAGAAATTGCAGCTGAAAAAAAGATGTGCTACACACTTCTCAATCAAAAATTAAGGAATGACATATGAAATTAAATTATTATTTTCAAATAATTTTTTAAACATGTGCAGAAAATTTATTATTAAATATGCAAAGAAATGTAAATAAAATACCATATATATCTATGTAAAATACCTTTCATGAGCATAAATTGGAAATTTACACTTTAACAGGAGATGGCAATGCATTAATTAAGATATGTCACTAATTACAAACAATATAATATAATCATACAAAAAACAATATTTGTGGCACTAGAATGCTATTAAGGCACTTAAACACCAAAAAGTGTTTCAGCAGCGAACAAAACAATCTGTATTTGTAATATTTATAATAAAACCAAAAAGAACCAATTAAGAATATATGAGAGAACGACACAAAATAAAATAATTAAAAATATTTAGCATAGAAGTTCAGCACTGCTGCACAAAAAACAAGTGCTTTTAATCCGTGTTTATTTGATTATTTGGCACAAAAGATGAATGAATGACGTCAGTAGACCACCGTTTTACTCAATTTCACAATAAAACAAAAAATATTCAGTTTACTGTGAAATCATCTAGATGAGCATCTTCATCTTCTTCATCATCATTTCCTAGTTTTTCATCATGCATCAAATTTTCATCGTCTTCAAAAGTTACATTTGTCTTCCAATTGGTTTTATTTTTTCTTGACATTGCTTGGTCACTCATTCTTAAAGACATGTGAGCTAAATGATTGGAATCTTTACCTGCTGCTGTATCAAAATTTACAGAAGAGCTGACTTCTTCAGTTTCAGATCTGTAAGTCGATTTGACCGATGGTTTGTGGTTTAGCGAACGTAGCTCATTGGAAGAACTCTGAAACGTTGAGAAATAATATTGTTAAAGTAACCTTGCTATGCTCATTAATAACCATCTGAAAAGTCATGTAAAAAGGATCTGGTAGACGACCTTGTTTTGGTACAGAAGTGGAATTTTTGAAGGCCTTTTAATTATGTTTTCCTGAAAGCATATCATCAAAAAACTTAAATTGTGAAACAATATACAGTAAGAGCGCTTGCATTTAGGCGAGGCGGTGTTTCCAAACACGGCGGGTTCAATTCCTTCTGGAAACTAAAATGTAGTTTTGAGCCACGCAAGTTTTATTTAGTTGTAAAAATACAATAAGAATTTGCTTCATTGACTTAACTGAATCCAGTGCTTGATATGATGAAAGTATTTCTTCAGACTTCTTATCAAAACTGCTACTGAAGTGATTGTTTGGCTCTTCTTTTCGAGGACTTGGAGATATTTTATTTTTTATCATTAATATGACTTAATTGATGAATAACTTTGAGATAAATATAAACAAATAAGCGTATGCAGATTTGTTCTTTGAAAAATACAGCTAAAATTGATTTTACCACACCAAATTCTCGAATAGCATATAGGGTATCACAATATTGCAATTGTACAAACACAAGATTTATTCCTCCAGTTCATTCAAGTACTTCAGTATAACAATTGTAAACAAACAAAAGTAAACAGTTGCAAAATTAGAGTAATATTTTTAGAAAAGTATAAAATTTTTAAAACTCCAGCTTTTTTCAATTTTTCAATGCCCAGGGTAAACTTTTAATTTGTCAAAACTCCGGGTTCGAATCGCGTTCAGGTTTTTATCATAACTCCCGGTTTGGGTTTTTCTCTTTCTTACAGTATCACAGGTATCATACGAGCCTCTTTACCTCATCAAGGTATTACAGAACCACCAGTATACAACTTATTACATAACATTTTTCAAGTAATCAAAGTATCATAATTGTACAACTGCATACATATTACATATACTTTCTTTACTCATCAAGGTTATACAGTACCACAACTGTACACATGCTAAATATACCTTTTCTAATTATCCAGGTATTACTACAATATAACAACTAACAACATATCATACAGGTCTCCTCACCTCATCCAGGTAAAACGCCTCCCCACTGCCTTTAAGCGATCAAATGAGGTTTGCACCTGCTTATCGGTGATGCACTTCTGTAACATTGGTAAGTGATGTGGCATCGTTTTAGTTAAACCTCGAAAGCAGAAAAAAATTTGATCTTAATAGGGCAGTGCCACAGTGCCCTATTAAACAACATGCATTGTGTCTTTTTAAAACAAAAATAGTGTCAAATTGTTATTTCATAAATGAAAGAAAGAATTTTGTAATAAAGCTATTGTTAAAATTTAATTTAAAATTATTTTTAAACCACTAAACATAGTTTAATGGAGTTTTTCTTCAAAGAAAAGATTTTAGCCATTTTGATTTAACAAGTTCGCAGGTTTCTAAGCAGCTAAAATGTCAACTTTCTAAATATTCTTTAAGTCTACTATGTTTCTATTACCCACCTTCTTAAACTATGCATGCACATTTTTATATAAAATCAGCGGACAAAAAATAAAACAAATTTTTGCTATAAATTAGAAAAAATCAAATACATAGTAGATTATCTGATTGATATGAATTCATATCTTAATAAGATATATACACACAGAAAACAATTCACCTTACATCACATCCGATTTATTCACGATTACCTTTAATCGAAACATTTTCACGGTCCACACAAATGCAACTGCTGGATTTGCAGATAGAAATGGAGAGGGTCGATCCCATGATGTTTGGCAGTGGAGTAAGAGACTGATGGTTGACTGCAACCGATTTCACTTTTGCCGTTCTTTTCGATCTGTTCTTTCCGGCCATCTTGTTGTCGAGGGCTCTGTTGACATTACCTTCCAGCTGAGGCAGTTCCGTAGTTGTTTCTCTGCTGGTCCGGAGCGATGAAGTTGACGTTTCTGCAAGATTCGGGTTCAATCTCTGCCTTTGGGCAATGTCAAGCTCGTTTTGTTCACACGCCAGTCTTTCGAACACGTGATTCACTAATTGGGTGGCTCTTCGGCTCCGAGCCATGTTCTTCCTGGACAGCGACGTATCTGTGTCGAGAGAACCAACGACTGGAGACCTGGTTGTGGAAGAATGGTTTTCTGCTGTTTCTTCGTTCATTAACACGTGACGTTTTCTTAAGTTGTGTATCTGCTCGTGCATTTCGTTCACAATACGGTTATAAAACTCTTTATTATTTCTATTATTTCCGAGGGAAGGAGAAAGATTCTTAACGGGCTTTGACTTCAGCCTACCGTCGACAAATCCAGATTGCCTAGGAATTGAAGGAATCATATCAGCCATGCACACTTCTTGATTTCCGGCGTTTATTTTTCTTCCATTAACTATATCAGTGTTGCTGTTGTTACCATCATAATTCTCTTTTGTACAACAAGTGTTAAAATAATCGTCGCCGTTATTCGGGATAGGTCTTGATATAGGCCTACTGCGGATCAACCCGGGCTGCCACGGAAGAGAGGGAAGCATATCAATAGTGCAAGCTGTTCGCATTTCTGAATTACCATTTTTATCGCTAACTGCGTCAATGTGTGGATTATTGTTGCTATTGTCACCGCTTTCCTTTCTATCAACATAAATATCGTCGAGCATGGCATCGTACGACTTTCCTACAACAAAAGTGGTGCTAGAAGAAACACTTAACTTCTTGGTACCGTCACCTATAACCTGGAGAAAATCTTCAGCCCCATTAACAGCATTTTCATGGTTACAACTCTTATCAGTCAAATTTGTCTTCTGAACACTCCCAACACCGTCAGCATCACCTTCTTGCACTAAAGTCACACCACCATCTGGTTTCTTCCTCTTCTTAAATTTAGTTTTCACAGCAACGTCCGAATTCTTTGCAGACTGCTGGGTGGTTGTTTGAGTCAATAACCGTTCTGTTTTGAATGCTGCATGTGAAACGCAGGCGTCTGCTGTTAGACGATGAATCGGATTGATGCTAAGAGTTTGCTGAAATGAATATAAATGATGTTTAAAAAAACTATTAATTTATTAGATTTGCTACGTCACATAAGATGAAGATTCAGTTTTTTTGAAGAAACTCGTTTTAAATATGCTCTATAAGTGCTACCATCCAAAATATAATAAATTAATATGTAAACTTTACCGGAATTAAATAAAATAATGTACATTTTTTTAAACAAGAAAAATAACAAATGAGCATCCAATAATGAATTTGATATTTGTGCTTACAATTTGAAGTAAGCAGAAAATATGTTGGAAATAAGGTTTTATTGAATTTATTAATTTATTAAGATTTAATTACATGAATAATAATTAATTAGCATAATAAATATAAAAACTACAAACCTTCATGAAATTTATTAGCATTTAATTACATAAAAAATAATTAATTAGCATAATAAATATAAAAACTACAAACCTTCATAAAATTTATGAGCACAAAACTCAGGATGCCTTTAAAACGACTTTCCAATATTGACTTTGATTCGACCATTGGAAACTGGCACAAAATTAAAAGTCGTAGATAATATTTAGTATCGGATTTGTAGTCAAAAATTGAAAAACATTCATTTTGGTGATACTGCTATATCTAATGTAAGAAGCTTTTATTTTTCAGACTTCATGTTATCGTGATTTAATCTTGTACTATGCCAATTTTAAAAATATAATTTTACTAATAAATAAAAATAATAATACTGATATTATTAAATCAAAAATTATTTTTATTGACATACTTTGTATTAGTATTCTATTCAATGTAAAAGAGACAGATGAAGTTCAGGAAAAATAACTTTACACAAATGTAGAACATAGAAATCTATTTTATACTTATACAAGACAAATGTAGAACATAGAAATCTATTTTATACTTATACAAGACAAATGTAGAACATAGAAATCTATTTTATACTTATACAAGACAAATGTAGAACATAAAAAATTTTTATACATATACTACACAAATGTAGAATATAGACATTTATTTTATACATATACTACACAAATGTAGAAAAAAAGAAATGTATTAAACACATAAACTATAAAAATGTAGAATATAGAAATATATTTGAAACATATTATATTTTAATTGTGGGTGCTGATGATATGGCAGGCACTGGTCATATAGTGGTAAAGCATAAAGCCTGTAAGTGTAGTAGAGCATAAGGTGGGTGGTTTAAATGGAGCCAGCATCACCAGCATCATAGGGGATGAGTGCCAAAAAATATCTATCCCTGGCTGTTCCTTATATGGCCCAACTCCAGCCCACGGGTGTGTAAAAGTTAGATGAGTGATTTGTGGCTCAGAAGTCTTAACAACTAGTTAAATGTCAAATTCTATATACTACATGCTAGTATAAATTCAATACAAATAAATTTCTTTTTAATAACAAAAATATATTATTACAGCTCCACAAAATAACTATATAGAGATTAATTTTATAAAGAGAAATGCAGTAGAAATATTGTAAACAGATAAATGTAAAATTAGCAATATACAAATTAAAATTATGAATTAATTAATTTATTATAATTAAAACAAAGAAACATAAATTCAACACAAATAAAAATCAATTATAAAATCTAACATTCCAGCCATTCAGTATCTGATTCTTCTTAAAGAAGAGTTTGACCATTGACGGGGGCAACTGACCGAGATCGCGCTGAATAAGAAACAGCTGGTCGATTTCGCTGCTACCCTGGAAAAGAGCTTCTCCGGTTCCCATTTCGCCGACGATGCACCCAATCGACCAGATGTCCACCGGCTTGCCATAAGAAGCCCTGATAGTTTCGGAGATTGGAAGTTGAAATGTTGTTTAGCTTACACAAAACTGTGCAGCAATTTTGGTTAACGCTTATGTTAAATTTTATAAAGTTAGCATATCTATATAATAAATTCGTAAATTATAAATTCATAAATTGTTTCTACCCCAACAACAACTCGGGTGCTCTGTACCACCTGGTGGCAACGTACTCGGTCAGCTTTTTAACACCGGGTTTCATCAGATTTCTGGCGAACCCTGGTTTAAAGTTAAATTCATTTTTAAATAGTATTTCTTAAAAATAACATTTTTTTAATATTTAAGCTCAATTAAGTGCAGTAGATATTTTACATTGGTAATAGTTCTGAATAAAAAAATTAAAGAAAAAAATCATTTAATAGTAGACAACCTCACCAAAGTCACACAGCTTCAAGATTCCATCTTGGTTTATTAATAAGTTTTCGGGCTTGATATCTGACGAAAAATGGGAAAAAATAAGTTACTTCTAAGTAACTGTAACAGAAAAAAAACATGATAATAAATAAGCACACACCTCTGTGAATGATATCTTTTTCATGGCAATATTGCACAGCCCTGCACATCTGATAGGAATACCAGCGGATCTTTTCGGTCGGCAGTCCGCTGGGAAATTCTTCGATGATTTGAAGAAGACTCTACACATCATCACAATGAGAAATTTTGAACGATTAAATTCTTGAGTTATTTTCAATTTTCAGTTTATCAGAATAAATTAAATGAAACTTTATAACAACTGGAGAAAAATTTGAAACCATTCAAACAGCCACGCCGCACACAAGTGCTTCCATGATTGTGAAATTTGTTTACATAAATGTGTTTGTTGATGTGTGAATGGTCATGCATATCACATTTGTTTATAATATTTACATAAATGTGTTTGTTGATGTGTGAATGGTCATGCATATTACATTTGTTTATATAAATGTGATTGTTGATGTGTGAATGGTCATGCATATTACATTTGTTTACATAAATGTGTTTGTTGATGTGTGAATGGTCATACATATTACATTTGTTTATAATATTTACATAAATGTGTTTGTTGATGTGGGAATGGTCATGCATATTACATTTGTTTATATAAATGTGATTGTTGATGTGGGAATGGTCATGCATATTACATTTGTTTACATAAATGTGTTTGTTGATGTGTGAATGGTCATGCATATTACATTTGTTTATAATATTTACATAAATGTGTTTGTTGATGTGTGAATGGTCATGCATATTACATTTGTTTACATAAATGTGTTTGTTGATGTGGGAATGGTCATGCATATTACATTTGTTTACATAAATGTGTTTGTTGATGTGTGAATGGTCATGCATATTACATTTGTTTATAATATTTGCATAAATGTGTTTGTTGATGTGGGAATGGTCATGCATATTACATTTGTTTATATAAATGTGATTGTTGATGTGTGAATAGTCAGTTTTTGCATATGACATTTGTTTGCATAAATGCGTGAGTGTATAAATTAATTATTATCATCAGATCACCTTGTGGACAAACTCAAATACAATGCACAGCTTTCCTTTCCTGTGAAAAGCATCCTTAATTTTGACGATGTTCTCATGCTGCAGAGTCCTCAATATTTTCAATTCCCTCACGTTGGCCATCTTGACATTCTGATTAGCTGAAATAATTTATAGAATAATTAATGAAAATAAATAATAAGTAAACAATGTGTGAAAAAGCACAAAATTTTTAATCAATTATTATTATCACAAAATATTTTACAATGAATTTTAGCATTACAAAATTACGGTAGTATTTAAAGTCTTAATTATTTTTGACTGGCAATGTCATTTCCATTAGAATTATTATAGATTTAAAATATATTTTCAACTGCTAGATTGTTAATTGAGACAAGTTCTCTTCCATACATTCATATTGTTTATACCGTATTTCATCTAAATTACGTTTTTCAAGTGTTTAAAAAATCTAGGATAGAGCTGCTGTGTGCAACTGAAATAAACAGCAAAAGCATATTTAATTAATTATAAGCATAAGCAAAAGCATATTTAATTAATTATTTTTTATTTAGCAATAATAATTTTTGTTTAACTAGTTCTTTATAATTGCAAAAACTATTTTACTAAAACAAAAATGAAAATGAAATTTTTTTATAGAGAATGCTGTACAAAACTAGAAAGTAGCAAAACTAGTTGTGAAAAAATAGAGACCGACTGTATTAGTTTGAACGTATAGGCAATTTAACATTTTACAACAACATTTATTAAATTATAATATGACAATAGCTGAACAAATACATTAAATTTTAGTAAACAATATTCAGATTCACCAAATGGCGGTTTAGCAAAATAAACAAAACTAAGTACATAATTATCAAATTGAATTCAAGAAAATAATTTATTCGGTTAAATAAAATTAACTTAAATCAAAAACTTGAGTGAATAAGTTCTCTTTCTTACCATCACTGTCTTTAAATTTCTTGATTGCAAAAATTTCCCCAGATCTCTGAAAATGAAAGTGCAAATGAAACTCTAAATTGCATATTACAAGAAGAAGAAGAAATTAATTATAATTATTTATTAATTACTAAAAATTAGCTGTAAAAGAAAAGCATGACAAAACCTTGTGCTTGCATTTCAAAACAACTCCATAGGCTCCTGTAAATAAGAAATAAATTCAGAGAGTTATTGAATAAAGTTGTAATCAAAATGTTTATTCTATCCAATAAATGATTATTGTTCACTTCATCCATTTCTATTATATGCTCAGCTAGATTTTGTAAGAAGTGAGAAATTAAGGATTGAAATATTTAATGATTATTACTTATGAACAGAAGATAGGATCTTTTCAAAAAATATCCAAAAGGGAAATAGCCAAGAAAATGCTTCTGTTCTAATCACCATTAGATCATATAAGTAACCATTCTTGTCGTAAGACATCTTTAAAATGGTGCATGCACCCTTTTGCACTTTATTACGGGCTTGCCCGGGATCATATTGTATGACGTCTCTTCCGCCTCTGCCCTCTGACAGTCATCGACTGTTTTTGCCGAAAAACTATGGTGAGACAGCCATGTAATAATAGTCATATAACTTCTCAATAAATGGTCCCACTGGTAATGTTTTTGGGGGCTCTCACATCATAGCCCCGGCATCGGTACTGACTTTGGTTCCTTTCAAGGTAGGCTGGATCCGCCAGTACAACGATTTATTTATGGCTTTGTTAGGAAAGTGAATAAAATTCAAACAAAATAAATTTAAAACAACCTAAAATTAAAAACTTGTTTGTATTATTTGATTTTGATTGATTAAAAATTGAAGCATCTAATTAAATTAAATTAACAATGTTGATTTTTGATATATAGTTCAGAGGCGTGGATTCAGCAAAATCTTGAGGGGGGCGAAGATTTTTTAAATTTAACCTAGAGAATCTTCAAACTAAAATGAACATGCCAATATACACTAGCATGTTGCATTTTCATGTAAGACATATATTAATTAAAAAAACAGTATACAAAAGTATTAACTTTTATTTAATATTGAACGCAGACAAAAAAACTTTTAAATTATGAATGTAACAAAGGGTATCGATGTTCCTTAATTTTGGCAAAATTGTTCACTAAATCATCAAGATCAAATGTTTTTTCTAAGTCATGTTCCACTGCCATCAGTAATGAAATATTAAGTCTCTCGTCGCCACACGTTGATCGGTTCAATTCCGGGTTCGATTCCAGGTTCGGGCACGTAGTTTCCTTTAACTAGAAATCAACTCACACTGTTCAAGCCAACTCAGCCTTTCATTCTTCACTGGTCGATAAA
This sequence comes from Erpobdella octoculata, assembly GCA_963978895.1. Classification (NCBI taxonomy): domain Eukaryota; kingdom Metazoa; phylum Annelida; class Clitellata; order Hirudinida; family Erpobdellidae; genus Erpobdella; species Erpobdella octoculata. Next base: position 3,487,861 of record OZ022242.1, read on the forward strand.
TGAGTACCAGTTTCACGACTGGGGTGTAATAGAGTTCGGCATATTCCGATTTCGGATACATGTGTGGGTGGCAGGAAACTATGTAATCCCATATGCACGAGCCGTTCCCGGCACCTCTGAAGTTTCATAACACTACAGTGCGCCTTACAAATTTTCTACTACTGATACTACTTAGATAAGTCTTCACATGTTTTAAAACTGAACAAAATTGTTCATTTGCTGCAATGCTAACAGGTAATGTCAGCACAATTTTTAATAATTTTAGAACTTCTGAATAAGCACATGGAAATTGCTCTAGTTGTGATTTAACTCAGCAAGATCCAAAAACTTTCCTTCAGACTGACGACAGGTTCCATGAAACGATTTTGCAGCTTATGTATTTGTGATCGAAAACTACTTCATCATAAATTGGCAAGAGTTTCGCATTTTTCCACATCTAAAAATTGCTTACAGTTATGATGGTCAAAAGCTTGAATTGTTCAATAGCATTAAAAACGACCTATTTTATGCAAAAGGCCAATTAAACTCAGCTACAAATCTATCCAAAATGCTATAATATAATCTTTACATTTTTTTCAAAAAAGCTAAGTGTTTGGCTTGTTACATCTCTTTTTCCCATAGTGCTGCTTGTGCTTGATAAATAATCTTTCAAAAATGATGAGATTTTTTTGATCGTCTTGGTAGAACTGATGCTGCATCTGATGTGCTCGTATCAAAATCAATTTCGATTTCGGCAAATTTTTCAAAATTCATTGCCTGTTTTAATAATAAATTCCATGCAGTTTCAGATCTTTCGGCTTCAAGATATTAGCAGAAATATATGATAACTAAGTAGATATAATTCAAAAGGTATGAAAAATTTTTCGTTTATCAACTAGTCTAAATACTCAATTGTGAGTGAGCTAATAAAAAGTTTTTCTATTTGGTAGAAAAATCTTGGGGGGGGCCGTGGCCCCCCTCAGCCCCCCCCAATCCACGCCTCTGATATAGTTATATTAGTTATATAGTAGAATTAGAATTGTAGCAGACAAAATAAAGTCCCACCTTCTCCGAGGACTTCCAATGTTTTATACTTGTTCATTTATGCTATTTTATAAATATACATCGTGTTTTTATAAGGTTATAATAATGCGTATTTTATCATGTTGTGTTGATTAACTGTTACTCATTATAGCGGAGCTTGTTACTTTATAAATTGATCAAAACCGGCGGATAAAATAATTTTTAGTTTTTCTGATTCCTAACATTGTGTAGAAGAAAGTGTGGGGTTGTCTAAAGTTGTGCGTAGCTTATTTTTGTACATTTTTGGATCATCTCGTTACAGTGAGCGAAAATATGGGTAAATGACATATCATGACCATATATATTCTATATATATGATCATGACTTCCAAGTACCACTAAAAGGGCGTGTTACTTACTTTATACATCGTTCAAAACCGGCGGATAAAGTAAAGTCAAGCGTTAAAAATTATTTCTGTTGCTGTAAGTTAATGATGCGAAGGTGCTTATGTTAGATTTGTTTTAGGTTAGGTGTTGAGGGCCCGAGGGTTAGTACACAAGCTAATTGGAAATTAATGCTTATAAAAATATTAAAAATTAAATACATTTCCTATAACAATAGTATTCAATATTTTATTTTAAAGTGCTGTATGCTTGTTACTTTATAAATCATGCAGTAAATTTATAGTGGCAGAAGAAATTTTTCGTTAATTATCATATTACTGTAGCTGTATTTATAGCAGCAGAAGACAAGCACTCAAAATATATCAACAAGTAAATATAATTTATTTAATGTTTACTTTCAGATATACGTCTACGCTTCTGTTGTATTGTTTCAACATTGATTTGAATAAGAATAGTACAAGATGGCAAAAAAAACAATGTCATGTATGGATTCTGGATTGATGGACTCAACATTATCTTTATCGAGTAAGAATTTAATAACAAATTGGTTGAAATGTATTATATGTCAGGCTGACAGTGAGGAATGCTTGATATGTCCAGCATCTTCCAGCAGGGTAGATTTAGGTCCTGGAGCTGGATATGCTACATTTGAATGTGATATCACAGGCTACAAAGATTTCAGTGACTTACCCGAGACTATGAATTTATCCAGATTGGATAACGGGAGTGGAATTGCTTCTACAATGATGCTTAATGAAGCCAAGTGGCACAAAAATTGTCGTAAAAAATTTAACAGTACGAATTTGCAACACTTGAGAAAAAGAAAAAGTAAAGAAACTTCAGACCAACCAGACATCATGAACATCAGTAAGAAAACGAGAGCAAAACTTGACACATCTCATGTCCTTGTTGATTTCACATGTTTTTTTTTGTGATGAAACTAGTGAAAATGAAACTTTGTTTAATGCAAGTACTTTTAGTTTTGATTCTAATGTTAGGGAGTGAGCACACATATTATGTGATGATAAACTCTTGGCAAAATTAAGTAGAGGTGATGTAATTGCATTAGAAGCGAAATATCATAAGCGCTGTTTAACAAATTTATATTGCCGTGTTAGATCACAAAAACGAAGAGAGTTAAAGGAAGATAGAGATAACGGAACTGAGAGAATTATTGAAAGTTTAGTTTTTGCAGAGCTTGTCTCTTTTGTTAAAGGAAATAAATCTGATGAGCTATCCTCCGTCATGAAACTCTCAGACCTGAAGAAACTCTACATCAAAAGATTGGAGGAACTTGGAGTTTCCGTATCAAATGTTAATTCAAGCAGATTGAAAGACCGACTTTGTCAAAACATACCTGGATTGCAATCATTTAGACAAGGACGTGAATGTATATTGGCATATGAGGATGGCATTGGTCAGGCACTTGTTGACTTGTGCAAAATTAACAATGACGACAATGCAATGTGCTTGGCCCGGGCTGCCGATATCATCAGAGAACATCTTTTCTTGTCTGATGATGATTCAACCTTGATTGATGGCAAGAATGTGGTTCCTCCTTCACTTGTGATGCTTGTGCGAATGATTTTAGAGGGTTCTAGCATTAAAGATCAATTAGACGTTTCAAAAAATAATTATTCCCAGTCTATTGCTGAGCTAATTAAATTTAATAGCGTTAAAAACAAGCGTGCTGCAGGAAGTGCATGCTCGCGTCATAACCGTCTTCAAGAAACCCCACTACCTGTTTTTGTTGGTATGACTGTTTATGCACAAACAAGAAAAAAAAATTAGTTGATAAATTGCATAATCTCGGTTTATCCGTGTCGTATGATCGTGTCTCTGGAATGGTAACTGGATTGAGTAGTTCTACTTGTGATTATTTCAATTCTGTTGTTGTTGTTTGTCTTCAAGATATGCAACCTGGATTGTTTACAACAGCAGCTATCGATAACATCGACCATAACCCATCGACAAATTCTTTGAAAACTGCTTCTTTTCACGGGACAGGCATTTTCATTGTTTCAAAATCAAGACGAAACCTACTCACTGCTCCCTAGTTCTTCTTCTTCTTCTTCTGTATGATCGCACAAGTTATTTGGATAAGGTATTTTGGTAGCTAATTTGATTATTTAATAATACAGCTGGATTATTTTTCTAATAAATATGTAGTTATTTTAAAAATTTATTTGTGATTTAATACAGGTTGACGAGTGCAGAAAATATTTGTTTACTAAAAAAGGACGTTCATACGATGCTATACCACCAACTCAATCTGCCTTGTTACAACACATATGTCGAGCTACGTACCAAGGAGGATATATTTGGGGACAATCTTTAGAACTGCAGCCGAATTTTCCAAGTCCACTTGATTGGGGTTGGTTGCACTCTGGTCAATATAAACAAAACTGGACCTTACTCCCACAATTGTCTGATACTTGCACTGAGCTTATTCACTGTGGGTGTAAAGTGTCTTGCCGTGGTCTGTGCAAGTGTAGACAAAATAATCTCCAGTGTACATCCTTGTGTGAATGTGATGGTGAATGTTTTAAATAAAGACAATTTACTCACATTTTTAATAAGAGTAACAACATGTTCATTAGAAAAATATTATAAATACAGTTTTTACAAATGACGTGTTTTATTTTTTTATAACCATCTATGACATGTGGTAGAATTTTTTTAAACCTCAGTTGTTTTTTCTGTATCAATTTTACCAACTGGTTCGAGATAAAAAAACATTTTTGAGAGAAAAATAACTGCTTAAATGCAGTACTTCACGAATTTATCGGTTTGGGGGGCCATCTTGAACTTATGCAATTTGACGAAGGGTGCGTTGTAAATTACAGAGCTAGTTGAATCCGGTGTCACCAGTGATCCAGTGCTTAACTCCTGCTTAAACTAGGAGTGAGCTGATAGGATTGGTTAAGCGTTAAGAGATCGGGTGCGCGCGTGTTGTTAAATTATAGATCTAGAGATCCATTGCTATCCGGGTTAACGAATCTAGTAAAAAACAGCGCGCCCGAAATATTTGAGAGTTAGACAACCCATAACATTGATCAGTATACTTTTATCTATCAAATAAACAAAATTTTATCTTATCTGCCACTTTTGATCAATTGCAATGGATTATTGATTTTACCCACCGTACTATTAACAAATCTTATCGAATCAAAAAGTGTATACAATGTGTCCATGTCAACCTACGAAAAGTAAATCTTAGTAAACTTGTCAAGTTGTGTGACAAGATTGCTTAAATTTAAAAAAATATAAAACTTTTAAAATAATTAAATTATAAAAATTTTAATAATATCTATAATTCAAAATAAATAAAATAATTGTTTAAAAAAAATTAAATTAATACAAACGTTAAAGTTTTTTAACAATGCACAATTTTTTTTAAATTGTTGTAAACTAATTTAAAATAATTATAAGCTTTAATTTTTTTACCTGGTGAAAAGTAAACCGAGGAGTGCTTGTGAGTGATTACAATTATTTGTGTGTGTATTTATTTGACAAATGTCGTGCGAGTGCGAGCATCAGCTTCGTTTTGAGTATTCTAGTCCTATTTTTCTAAGATAGAGACAGATGATGATTTTATTTTGATGGATTACTGTCATTATGAAAATTAAAATAATGAAATTAAACTGGTTTGGTCATCCATTCGGAATATTTTTTAGCTTTGTATTGTTTGGCTTTTACTACGGCCTACCATCGGCAGCACAAATACGAGGTATCTTGTATTTTGTTTCACATTGTATGCAATATAAAACATATTGGTTAGGATTTATCTGTTAAACTATAATAATTCATTAACTATAATAAAATATTAACTGGTTGATCAACATCTGTTCACTGAAGTTGTGAAATGCTAATGCTAAATAAGCCTATTTAATTTCTAATCAATCTATCTATATCTTATCATAACCAATCCAGACAGAAATGTCGCAATTGGCGCAGTCGCATACGAGGAGATGAATCCCAATGAAACTTTAGTAGCCCTGACAGACGGAAAAGCCAGTACCTGTTCCAAAACCGTTGCAAAGAGGTTTGCCTCCATCAAAATAGACCTCAATGACACTTACGTCATCAATAAGATATCCATCCTTACAGGTTTGTTATGGCTCCTTTCAGTTTACTAAGTATTGTTATATTAGACATGCATAATAGGTATGTTATGATTGTCATTTTCAAAAAAAATATCCTGTAAAAATGATTAATTTGGTTTGTAATTAGCTGTACAGTTTGAGTCACTCTAATCTCTAATCTGCATACAGATGTGTTTTATTTTACTTTATTTCTTTTATTTAAAACGATGTTCATACTTTATAGCTGCAGAGACTTAAGCTGTTGTATTATGATTTCTAATATAATAATAATTAGATTAGATTAGAGGCATGACATTCCCATGCTTTTTAACAACAATAATAATAGTAAGTTTTAGAATGTTAAACATTAAGATTGTTAGATAATTGACGCTTTATTTGTAAATGTTCTGTTGAACTTTTTCCTCCTTTTCAAACCACTGGATGCTTCCTTATTCAGTACCAAACAACAAACATCACTTTTTCTGATCAAACTGACTTTGAAGTTCAGTTCAGTTTTAATGATATTTCAGTGTAGATCTGTAACAGTCTAGCACAGATTTCTAAACAAAAATACTTACATTAATAGTAACTATCATCACAATCATTATCATCATCATTACCTTAAGAATGATGGTGATGAGTATGATGATGATAATGATGGCCTCGTGAAATTATATTTCTCTCTGTATCCTTTTTCAACTGAATCCTCCTATCTCTTCATCTTCAATATAGCTTCCTCTCAGATTTCTCTCTCCCTCTCTCGCTTTCCTTCACTCTCTCGTCTTTTTCTTTCTCTCTCTCACTCATTATATTTCTTCTGCTATGGTACCTGTTTCTCTTTCTTGTCCTCTATTTTATATATAACTTATAACAGCATTAATACGCACACACGGTACCTGCTGGCTGTTTTTGGCTAATCTCTTTGTTTTTCATTCTCTTAAAAGCGCTGGTTTTGTAAGCGTGTGTGAGAGTGGTTGCGATTTCGTGCGAATGTCTGTGGGTTTGTGAGAGACTGAATGTCATTATTAATTATTATTATGGATGTGTTTGCCATGGTGTCAGTTATCTTCTTCATTTGTTGTACTTTATGGACATCTGTCGTTGTGTTTTGTTAGAGAATACGTCACATGTACACATATAGGTATATATATATATATATATATATATATATATATATATATATATATATATATATATATATATATATATATATATATATATAGTAAGAAGTATTTGGTTCTATTTGTTTGCGTTAAAATAAAGTGTTCCATGCATGCACTGAAGATGAAGATGATGATAATAATAGTGATGATAATAATAGTGATGATGGTAATGATTGATGATGATAATAATAATGATGATGGTGATAATGATGATGATGGTGGTGGAGGTGATGATGGTAATAATGATGATGATGACGATGATGATGATGATGGTCTCATGAAATTATATTACCACTTATACGATCATGTGCACAACGACAGGTATTTGTATAATTACATGCAGAAATATGATCCACTCATTTGCATATAATTGCCTCCAATTAAGTCGATCATATACTAACAGTTACTAACTGGCCCAATTCATTCATTCACTCGCTTCACATTCACATCCATATATGGATCTATGGATGCCTTCATTTAATAAGATACACATATATTCTCACATTGTTGAGGAATACAAACATATATGCACATTACACATTACCCACATGGACCCACAAACAGTATTAAGTATTAAATGTTTATGACCTGAGCTTTCAAGTTCTAATACATGTTTGTTGGCTCAACCTACTATAGTGCTGTTATGAAATAGTGCTGCTATGATATAGTACTGCAGTTGATAGAGTGCTATAATGATACAGGACTCTAGTGCCGTTGTGTTAAGTGATAAGCATATTTGTAAGTAATATCGCATTTCAAGACATATTTAATTACAAACTCTTCAATGGGAAAGAAAATAAATTCTACTTGAAATTCCATTAATTATTTAGATTGTGCTTGTGTGAAGGTCAAGGTGAAAGTTTTTGTAATAATTATTAAAACCGTGGAATTCAATTTTCTTTCTTCAAAACAATAACAACTTTTTATTGAATCCTTCTTTTATTTGTGCTGATAAGTTACACGCTATTCTTTTTTGTTCAATGTGTTTTTGATTGTCATTAATCACATTATCCTTTGAGAGAGGACTGCGGCTGGAAGAAAACCACTGTTATGTTTTTAAAACCACCTTGTCTGTGTGTGTGTGTTGATGTGTGTGTGTGGATGTGCTTAAGGTTTGTGCTATTTGACCTTCTCACCTCATCCGGTTGTTGTTATGCTCTTGTTGATGTGCTGATGATGATGATGATGCTGATGATGATGATGATGGTTGTGATGTATTAGAAGTTGTTGTGATAGAATGGATGACCGGGCAGCTGGTTCTGAAGATGATCTATTTTTAGATCGGTGTTTTGTCACATACATACATACATACATACATACATACATACATACATACATACACACATACATGCGCGCGCACATATATTACATACTTTTGTTGATAGCGGCCTTGTTGATGATGATGAATGATGAATGCAAATGATCAAATGATGGTGACTTGGCGTATTATCTTTTGTTTTGCTTGTTGTTCTCTGGCTGTTTGTGTTGTTGTTGTTAAGTGATTATCGAGATATTTTTTAATGGTTTGAAATTAGACCAGTGAAAAGAATTTTTTAGATAACAGGTTATTAAAGTTGAAGAAACTTTCATAGTTTTTTAGTAGGCTGTCCTTTGAGTTCAAGCGACAGAAATCATTTCAAGGAGTGTATCGTATCGACTCACCCTTCCACCCAACCACTCACTCTCCTACCCATCAACCCACTCACCCTCCTACCCATTAACCCATTCAACCTCCACTCTTCCACCCACCACTCTCATAACCACCGTTTTTCGTATAATGTTCTAGTTTTAGATATACAAAAGTTAGCTGAATCCAGAATTCATCCACTTTAAAAGATGAAATGATTTGAGCGGTTTTGCTTGATTTTGTTGACAACTGATTGATTGGCTTCTTCAGTGATGAAGAACAACAAAGGAGTACAGTTTTCCTTCTATGAGAAAACTGCACTGAAAATATTTGATTATGTCGCTGATGATGATGATGGTGGTGGTGGTGGTGATGATGGGGGTGGTGGTTATGATTATGGTGGTGTTGATGATGGTGGTGGTGATGATGGGATCATGATCATGACTTAGATGCGTAAGTGAACTATGCAAGTATGCACGTGATACTGTATATCATTGTGTGTACAAAGATTTAAGATGGAAGATTCATGTGATCTTTTTGCTGTAAAGATTCTCAGGAAAGGATGTAGACGTAGATACAAGCGTGGCTGGGAATTGTAATAATAATTATTGCTATTATATAATTATATTATTAATCATTATAATCGTTGTTTCTATAATTATTATTATTATTATGGATAAAAGTTGTATAGTATAGTGCCACGAGTCGATTTCGATTTGAATATGAAATAACGTAATAATAATAATAATCATAGTGTATTGGTGATGTCACGGGTACCGACCCTACCTACCTTCAGTACGTAATACCCATTCCATCTTCGATACCCTTCGCCCGGAAATTTAAAAGTCGTGAAATCGTCCTGAAAATGATTATGATGTCGATGTGGTTGATGGTTATGATGTTGGTTATCATGATGGTTTGTTAGTTAGTGTTTTTAATATTTTTTAAACGTCAAGTGTGAGGATGAAGACGATGACTATGACGGGGTTAAGCTGTGACAATAGCTATCATGATGATGATGATGGGGGAGGTGGTGATGATGATGAAATGAACAGGTGGTGATGACTCATGTGATTACGATGATGATGATGATGTTGGTGGTGATTTTTTAGATGCTTTTAAGAACAGACTGTCTTCTAGTTTGATTTGCTTGCATTTCTCAACGAAATCATCAGTAGAAGTCTGTTTGCGATGATGATGATGATGATGGTGGTGGTGATGGTGATGATCATGATGATGATAATGGTAGTGATGATGATGGTGGTGATGGTGATTATTGTTGTGATGAGTTCCAGTTCAATGTCTCCTCCTCGTTTTCACCCAGAAAAAAATATTCAACAGGAACAATAGATGGATTCAACAATCATTATCACCACCTCCAGCATCACTTCCCTTACCAACATCATCGTCATCACCGACAGCCATCATCATCATCATCACTACCACCTCATCATAGCTTGGTAGATACATCTACCTGAGCCTGAAACATTTGTAATAATTAAATTAATTATGCACTAATTAATCAATTATCTTTATACGAACAGAAGTAATATGTATTGCGACATTTTATTGAAATCCAACTCATCATCATCACCACCATCATCATCATCGTCATTGAAGGTAGTATGTAAAATTCTCTTTGTTCATTGTATGTAATCTTTTCCTTTCATTTCCTTACACCTTTACAGTAGTGAAAATCGTCAAAAACACAGTCAAGCTGAATCGATTTCTCTTGTTGAGATGAAGTCCTCATGGTTGACCCATCGATGAACTGTTTCGTGCTGTGTGTGTTGTGTGTGTGTGTGTGTGTGTGTGTGTGTGTGTGTGTGTGTGTGTGTGTGTGTGTGTGTGTGTGTGTGTGTGTGTGTGTGTGTGTGTGTGTGTGTGGTCTGTTTTCATGGTGGGCGTTTATATAGATTATAGGATAAGAGTCAGTTGTGTGGTTTCCGTGCATTGTTGGCCAGAGTTGTTTGAAGAGGTTGATTTGATGATGATGATGTGAAATAGGATCGTGCAAGTGATGTACATTGTACAAGTGGTCAGGAGGACAAACACGGAAGTCCTTGGTTCAGTTACTTGTGTCAGGTGTTGTAGCAGGTATGTATGTGTGTGTATGTATGTATGTATGTATGTATGTATGTATGTATGTATGTATGTATGTATGTATGTATGTATGTATGTATGTGTGTGTGTGTATGTATGTATGTGTGTGTATGTATGTATGTATGTATGTATGTATGTATGTATGTATGTATGTATGTATGTGTGTGTCCATGTATTTGTTCGTGTATATTATTATAACCTTTTTGTTCAGAGGGTCACATCAATAGTTAACAAAAATTTGGGATGTGAATTGAAATTAATTGAAATTACGTAATTAATTAAACTAATAACAGCTAAGCCTTATGATACCAGGTTTTTTAACAAATCCCTTGTATTTCTGGATTTGCCGGATTCTCATTTATTGCAAAAAATATCTTTAAAATATTTATAATTTATATATGTAAACATTTATTTAATTATATATGATTTGTTTTTTGTTTTTTTTGAAAACATAAACAATTATTATTTTTGATTACAAATAATTTTTTTCAAAAACTTTTCAAACTAATAGAATGCATTGTTATAAGGAGTGAGCCTATATTTCAAATTTCAGCTCAATTGGATGACGGAAAGTTAGTTAAGTTTCACTTTCAAGGTTTGCAAACATTCAAGCAAGCAAGAGCGGCGGTGAAGTTAATATAAGCCTTATATTATATATAAGGGATTTAAAACCAACGGTGCATTGTACAATTTTCTTTAAAAACACCTGTTTCTGAATTAGCATAAACTTTTTAGTAAAAATAAAAACCTATTTATGCAATTTATGAACCAGCCAATCTCTGATCTGATTAAAACAATAATCTTTGAATTATTTTTGGAAATATACTTAAAAGATTCGTCGGGCCAGATTAAAACCTTTGGCGGGCTGGATTCTGGCCAGTGGGCGTATGCTGCACAACCCTGGTATATACTATATACCTACTAATAACTAGTACAGGTCGTGTCAGTGTATGTATGTATATTTGTGAAGATTTATGTGGATGTGTATATCTAGAAATTACGTGGATACTAGCGTGTATAGTTATGTGTTAATTGATGAGTGAGTACTTAGGCATATAGTTAAGCAAATATTTATTTGAATTCCCGTGTATACTTTTGCTTGATAACATTTATAATAAATTAAGTCGAATTATGTGAAGAATATGATTACTGGCATAGCAACCACAGAGATAGCGATCCTGCTATAATATAATCATCATCATCACCATAATAGAATCTCATGATTGTCTGTATGAAACCTCTGTTGGGAACATCATTGCACAAAGCCACAGTAATACACATTCAAACATTCAAAGAGATTCTGTACACAGTTATCAGATGATTTCTTTAAGATAAGCTATGGAGTGTTAGAAGAATAATGATAAATAATAGGAAAATGAAAGATCAAATGCAGACACAATATCACTATCACACAATATCTCTACTGTGAGAGAATTGAAAGAAATCACTTTCAACAAACATTTTAAAAATTCTTTATAATTTCTTAATTCTATGCTATGAAATTTTATAAGCATGTTTTTAATTTTTTAACTTAACTTCCGCTTGTTAAATTATAGTTTTATTTTTTAATTCTAATATACATATTATGTTATTCTTGCTTATTCAGTTATTATATTTGCTATCATTTATTTACATTTAAATGTGTCACAATTTTATAGTTTTATTTTTTAATTCTAATATACATATTATGTTATTCTTGCTTATTCAGTTATTATATTTGCTATCATTTATTTACATTTAAATGTGTCACAATTTTATCTCACAAAACAGCGCGGGGAGAGGAACTTCGAGCGAGCTCCGATTTCTACATCGGCAGGGGCCCGTACGATCACAAGGGAGTCCTCTGTAATATTGGCCAGGACGGTGTCAACCCGGTCCAGTTGAGTTGCTTCTCAGGACCGTACGAGGGAAACTTCATTAGATTGACGGAAAGGTACAACCCCCTAAATATCTGCGAAGTTGGGATTTATGGTGGGTTAAATGTTTGTATGTTTTTCTACAATGCTTTTATCTACTCGTCGTCTCTGTTTGTCTGTTTCTCTGTCTGTTTCAATTTTTTTTTCAATCAATTTTTGAGTCACTTCCTGATGATAGATTTTTTCAAATTTTGTTCCCAATGCTTTTATCTACTCGTCGTCTCTGTTTGTCTGTTTCAAATCTTGCAATCAATTTTTGAGTCACTTCCTGATGATAGATTTTTTTCAAATTTTGCATACATGCTCAAAATAGAAGATAATGCAATATTCAATTATTAGTTTTACAATAAGTCAATTAATTTAGTTAATTAAAATAAATTTATTTAATTAAATTAATTAAATTAAATTAATTAATTTCAAAATTTGTGTTTTAATTACATATAAAAGCATTGGGTTTTAAAAATTCGTTTTTAATTTACTTGTTCATATTGCGTATAAAATGTGTGGTTCTATTTGTTCAATTTTTTTTTTATCTTAACTTTACTGCTAGTCTTGATTAATTGATTTTTTGTGGACAAATGTTGATATTGAAAATTAACATACTTCTCGTCATCCAATCAAACTGAAACTTGAAACATCCCCCTTAAATTGTTTTAGTTATTTTTTTGGCCGTACCAAAGTCATCACGGACTGACCATTAGATTTGTATCTGTAAAATTGGCCTGGCCTGGTTGAGTCAGCAGGGGTCAGTCATGGGTTTTTATGTCTGTGAAACGGGCCGGGGTGGCCCGAAAAGATTGGGCTCAGTGGCGTAGAAATGGGGGGGCGAACGGGTCAAATGCCCCAGGAGGCACTCAGGAGGGGCGGCAAAATGGAGGTCATGAAAAAAAGTGACCCGCCCTTTTTAAAAAAAAGGAGAAAAAACGTTTAAAGAGTCGAATCTTTTGCTCCTAACTAAAATCACTCATCTTAGACTCACTGTATTACATGCAAATACAGTCATTCAAACTAATTTCCATGCTTATACACAGACACGGAGAGTTTACGGCTGTTAACGCACTGCTTTTATCATTATTAGAGTAGAACGTTACAGCCACGCCCCTATTTACACTCTCACACAAGCCTACTATAAAACCCACACAGACTATCTGCGTCTTCGCTTTTCCGTGATGGCCAGTCAGAGAACTTGGAGACAAGAGGTGATGCCGGGTGCCTTTTAGCAAGCATTCTGACCTAAAATTTCGTTGCGTATATTCATTTCTAAGCGCGAGTACTGAAAGAGATTAATGACTCACAGAAGTACTTACAAACACGTGGCCTATGACTTGATGCCAGTGCATCAAAGATGCAATCGCTCTTGTCTTTCCTGGTCGAAGAGGGGATTCTGTTGTTTTAGAGGCTCATGCTGCAGCTGTTGCGTTTTGTGAGGAAATGAATATTCAGATATATTTAGACAGCAGATATAAGACTGACTATGCAACAGGAAATGCGAATGGAACACCTTGAAGTAATGGATCGACTCACATCCGAAATTTCTAGACGTATGCAAAAGCTCTGCAATCTTAGTATTCACTTTGGCTTTCTGAAAACAGCATATCTTCTAGACGTAAATAATAATTCTGCCATGAAGGAGAATGTCAATTGAGTGACAAATCATTGTAATGGTTTTGTAACAGAAAGTCTACAAACTTTTTCTCTTTTGGCAGCCATTAAAGCAAGAAAGATGTGATGCTGTACTCTTTCATTCCAGTATATTGCGTTTCTGTATACTATTCATGCTTACAATACTATGTACTTTGGTTTAATAACTTCTATTTGGCCAGTTCATGTTCATAACCAATAAAAGACGATTCATTGATTCATATAAAATATTAGAGGAAATTAGACAATTCGCATGAAAATGTGTGAAAATTGCTTTAAATGTGGCTAAACTTAAAAACGGAGTTACACCTAATTGGTGCTAATGCACATGCAGGATAGTTTCGGTGAAGATGCCGAGAAAATTCGTAAAAATTAGGGGCGGCATTTTTTTCCTTCGCCCCTAGTGAAATCTTAGGGTTACTACGCCTCTGATTGGGCTGTACAGGGCTCTACACTGAATATACTACCTATTCGACAATTAGGAGTTGTTCTAAAATGTCAACATATTTGTATGCAAAAAGTCATTTTAAATCCTTTATATTAATATTTTTCCGTCCAGCTGGCAGATCTACAAACTCTTATTTAACCCACTTCCCTCCATTTTCATCCGATGGAACTGAAACTTGGTACATAGACCTATTTCTGGTGACAATACATTCTATCCAATTTTGGCTGCCATTCTATAAATCGAAATTTGCGGCTATCAAATCTGCTAACCCCTTAATAGTGGATGTGTGTGTGTTTGAAAGAGAGAGAAAGAGAGAGAGAGAGAGATAATGAATTTGGAAAGTTTGCCACTTCCATGTGACATGATAATAGTTTTTTACTTATAGTAGAAATTGTTGTCGATTGATTGCCGGAATGTTGGGGAGAGAGAGAGAGAGAGAGAGAGAGAGAGAATGTGTGTGTTTTTGAAAGAGGTTTTTATATCTGAAGTAGATCTGGTGTCAGCTATTACCATATGACTCGATTAATATTCAATTATATTACATACTTTTATTCAATTATATTCAATTATATTACATACTTTTATTCAATTATATTCAATTATATTACATACTTTTATTCAATTATATTCAATTATATTACATACTTTTATTATTATGAACAGTGTGTGTGTAATTTTATAATAGCGCATACATTCGTTATAAAATATATTAAATTCAATTGCTTGGAAATACTTGGAATAATATCGATTTGAGATGAGATTTATTTTCTGTTTCTTTTTTTAATTTGTCAGTGAAATTGGAAACTTAACAAATATTTCCTTGGCTCATGCCAGCCAGACTTGATATCAAATATATAAATTAATTAATTAATATCGTTCATTTAATAATGGTTTGCTGATTTAAGAGTGATTGTGTATTCAGTTAATCATGTAAAAATGATTACACGGTTGCTTGTGCCAAATTAAATAATTAAATATTCATTTTATTTTAAGTATTTTTGCTTGTTTTGAAATCTTTTCAGACGATTTGCTTGTTAAGCAATCTTCGCATGGAAATACGTTTGTTTATATCAAAAAAGGTTTTTTAATGAATAAACATTTCCCATTATTTCAACCCGGCAACTCCCTTGATTACCATTTCTAAATCTTTTTTATCGTTATTTATTTCATTAAATCATCTTGACCTATTTATTTAAAAGTCATTATATTATTTCCATAGATTGACAGCAGCTGTTTCGAATGTTCTTATTGGCTAGGTAATTAGCATAATTAGGAATATTAACGACATCCTCATTATCTAATCTAAGTTTATTAAAACTAAAGATATTTACTTGAGTATTTATTTCGGTCTGACAGAAGTTTCGTAGCGGCTGTTTTGATTCCCGCGCTTTCTATACCTGTATTTCTGTCTGTCTCTCCTTTCTTTTTAAATCCTTTATATTATTTTCGATTGTCTGTCTGTCTTCCAGTCACAAACTTTGAGTCTCAAAATTAACTCACTTCCCGTTATCCGATCGAGCTGAAATTTGGCACATCGACTTGGGCTGCGAGACAATTGAATCTATCAAAATTTCAGTCAAAGCGGCCCCCGTCAAAACGGCCCCCGTCAGACGGCCCCCGTCAAAACGGCCCCGTCAAAACGGCCCCGTCAAAACTGCCCCCGTCAAAACGGTCCCCGTCAAAACGGTCCCCGTCAAAACGGCCCCGTCAAAACGGCCCCCGTCAAAACGGCCCCGTCAAAACGGCCCCGTCAAAAGGGTCCATATTTTTGAATTTGAATTTAATTTTTGAATTTGGCTCTGGGCTTAAAAATAAAAATCTAGGATCGTATATAAAGGATTTATAATAAAAACTTTGTTTTTATGGGTTAGTTTTCTCTCTCTCTCTCTCTCTCTCTCTCTCTCTCTCTCTCTCTCTCTCTCTCTCTCTCTCTCTCTCTCTCTATTTATAGCACTGAAGGATTCTATCTGTCCTTGACCTCGAGAGCACCAGGTTGGTACCAGGCAGCAACCAACCGTGCATGGAAATTCTTACGAAAGAATGCATTTATTGCGTGGCGTCATTTGTCATGTTTATAATTGAAAATATGACACGCCCACTTTTCTCTTTCTCTCTCTCTCTCTCTCTCTCTTTCTTTCTTTCTTTCTTTCTTTCTTTCACTTTCTTTCTTTCTTTCACTTTCTTTCTTTCACTTTCTTTCTTTTCTTTCTTAATCCAGAATGGTAGAATAATTGATTACATTGCACCACTTGGTGAACACATTCTGGGATGAACGGAAAAAAGAAGATTGATACGTTAACATTAAAAGAGTTTAAATCCGCGGAGAAAGTAGGGTGAATGAAAGGGATATTAAGGGAAGGAGAGTGTACAATTAAATTAACATATTGTCTGATAATATTGGTTGTGACGGTGGACTATGACGATGATGATGATGATGATGATTATGATGATGTTGATGGTGTTGGTGGTGATGATGATAGTGATGATGAACTTCTTACGTTCTCTTAAAGAGATTATGTGATGAATCTCCATGTTTACTAAATTGTTTACTAAATTTCCACGAATTCTAAAAAAGTTCCGCTACCTCCTAAGACATTTTCCTTTGAAAATTTTCCACATACATCTTTCCACACACACACCTTTCCACATACACCTCCACATACACTTCCACACACACACACCTTTCCACATACACTTCCACACACACACCTTTCCACATACAAACCTTTCTACATACACTTCCACATACATACCTTTCCACATACACCTCCATATACACACCTTTCTACATACACTATTTAAAATAAAATAAAATGAATAAGATGCTCATCATTCTGAAGTGTTACCTTTGGAAAGATCGGTTAGTTACGCTACTACTATGTACGAATAATTTAGTGACATTGTCTATGTATGAATAATTTAGTGACTTTCTTCGGGGAAAAAATCGTTTGCTTTCGTTTTTGCACTCTAAGAGTATAAGTGGACAATGTCATAAGGTCAGATTGGCCTGAACTATAAGAAGATATGTCGATGATGATAGTGATGGTGATGGTGATAATGATTGTGATGATGATTTTGGTGATGATGATAGCAGAGATTATGTGAAAATCATTTTTGTATTAAAATAATCTTGTACCCATCCGTACTTCGACTGCCTCTTTGTTGAATAATGAGGAACAAGGAAGTGTTAAGAAGAAGAATAACTATACATTTATTTATCTATGTATATATTGTATATTATTGTTATTATTGTTATTATTATTATTGTTGTTATTATTATTATCATCATCATTATCGTTATCATTATTATTATTATTATTATTATTATTATTATTATTATTATTATTATTATTATTATTATTATTATTATTATTATTATTATTATTATTATTAATATTATTCTGTATGTTGACCTAGAAAATCTTGACCTCGTATGACTTAACAGTGATAATAACTAATAACATTAAATTGTGCCTCGTTGTTTGTCGGCATTATTATTGTTATTATTATTATTATTATTATTATTATTGTTATTATTATTATTATTATTATTATTATTATTATTATTATTATTATTATTATTATTATTATATGGTGTACTTAGTAGTTTCACACTAGTGCTGGTCCGTCCAGATAAATTGCTTCTATGCTGTGAGATTTCTGTGATTCATATCTTGCTAGGATGTTGGTGGTGGTAGTGGTGGTGATTATGTTGATAATAGGATGGTGATGATGATTATGACGATGAGGATGATGATGATGATGATGATGATGATTATGATTATGATTATGATTATGATTATGAAGTGATGTTGTTCATGATGATGATGGAGTGGTGTTGATGATGGTAAAGTTGTATATAATATATTTATGATGGTTGTGATGATGATATAAAAGTGATGATTGTAAAAAAATGGCGTACTTACCCTGATGACGATGTGATGGTGTTGAAAACAATAAGTTTGTTTTCCTGTGATGATTTTGGAAATGTAACAAATTCCAATTGTCTATTGAATGATAACAATATCAGCAGTTGCTGTTGTTGATGAAGATGATGATGTGATGTGGATGCATTTACGGAGATTGGGACCATAGAGAAGTTGATGATGGAGATAGTTGTTGTGGTGGTGGTGATTGTGGTAGTGGTGGTGGTGGTGGTGGTGGTGGTGGTGGTGGTGGTGGTGGTGGTGGTAATGAGGTGTCTTGGAATAGAATAAATCTCATGTGAACAAAAAAGATTAACAAAATACACCTTGTTGTGCTCTGCAAAAATAATCCATCAAGTTAAATTAATATCAAATAGCGCATTTACAGTGAGATTTGTACCAAAAATTCTACGAGAGCAGTGCCAGCCTTTCAGAATTGTGCCCATCCGCCTTCTTAGGCACGGGTTACTACCCGTTACTACCCCGTTACTACCCCAGTGGGTCACACCACGGTATCTCTGTGAATCATCAGCTGTCTCAGGAGGTTATCATCAGCAGCATCTGCTCTGTGTGTGGCACGGGGGAAATTAAATACATTTGAAAAGGAAAATTACTCGGGTATTTGTTGGCATAAAATTAAATTTAAATCGTATTCTCACAAAAAATAATAATAATTCTCGTCATATCATAACAAAGTGGACAATTCCTGAAAAACAGTTGAAGAGAGAAATGTGCTTGCACGAATAGAATTCTTGACGGAATAATTGAATTGAGTAATTTAAATATAGCTGAAGATGCTATCATCTTCCTGGTTGAGTACACATTTCTGTTTGAAATAATAAAGACTGCTTGAGAAATATGCCATGTATATTACTACTACTACTTATATATTACTACTTTTTGGCTGCAATACAAATAAAAGTTATATCTATCATAATAATATTAATTTTGCTATTTTTTTTTATAAAATCAATGTTTTCGTCATCACCAATAAAGTGATTCATATAGCGCCTTCTAAAAAAAAATATTTTTCTGCTGTCTATATTTTTAAATAGTCTTCTTCTTTCCACAACTTAAGTCTCGCTAACTTCTCTAGGGTGGGGCCTAAAGCTGGATTTCTCCTATATAATTAATAATTGTTATTAGGTATTGTAGAGGAGACCATCTCCTAAGAAAAGACACGTCTATATTCTATATCGTTGCTTTGTGGCGGATCGCCTTTGATCTCGAGTAAAAGAATTTTTTTTTATGAATGATTGAATGGAATTTCTGTAAACGCTGACACTGGCTGGCTGGCTGGCTGCTATAACTGCTATTCAGCGAGCGAGTTCGAGCCAAATTCACGTCGGCTTAAATTAAATTGAGTGCTGTACGGATCTGCTGTACCGTCATACGATGTAGTTATTACAAATGATTAATTGCTTTTAATTTCTTTAATTTCAGAATGCCTGGAGGGTTACTTCGGTGCTAATTGCACTAAAGACTGCCACTGCGATGGTTCAGTCGGTTGCGACAAGGTGGCCGGGAAGTGTCCTTCAGGGATTTGTGCCCCCGGATGGAACGGAACAGGGTGCCAGCAGGGTTGGTATTTCTTTGTATGCTTTTGTGTGTACTTGTGTGTATCTATTTATGTTGGTATTTTTATTTTGATTACTTTTGCACTTACTGTGTCTTTCTTATTTATGTCTCTCTCTCTTTCTCTCTCTCTGTCTGTCTCTCTCTCTCTCTCTCTCTCTCTCTCTCTCTCTCTCTCTCTCTCTCTCTCTCTCTCTCCCTCTCTCTCCATAATGTGGTACAAGGTTAGATTGAATAAAACCGCGCCTGTCCAGTCCATGTAATGTAACTATGAAATGTTTGCGTGTGTGTGTTTGTGTGTGTGTGTTTGTGTGTGTGTTTGTGTGTGTGTGTGTGTTTGTGTGTGTGTTTGTGTGTGTGTTTGTGTGTGTGTGTGTGTTTGTGTGTGTGTGTGTGTGTGTGTGTGTGTGTGTGTGTGTGTGTGTGTGTGTGTGTGTGTGTGTGTGTGTGTGTGTGTGTGTGTGTGTGTGTGTGTGTGTGTGTGTGTGTGTGTGTGTGTCATCGATGAGTTCAACGTTTGCTACCGGATTGAGAGAACATTTTAGTATCAGCTGATTCATTCATTTATATTCACTGTTATTCTGTTATCTAACTGCACTCATTCAGAGTAATTAGTTAAGTTCAAGTAATATTTCGCCTATTAGTAATCGTCACATTGATATTATATTCATCGTGTCATCATTCTCCTTTAAATACTCTTATAAATAGAAACAGATAATTAAGTGACAGAAGTGATCACTTACATTACTTTATTAAGTAGAATTGAACCCATCCATGACCCTCTCTCTCTCTCCTCTTTTTTTCTCTCTCTTTCCCCTCTTTCTCTCTCTCTCTCTCTCTCTCGTTCTCTCTTTCTCTCTCTCTCTCTCTCTCTCGTTCTCTCTTCCCCCTCCTCTCTCTCTCTCTCTCTCTCTCTCTCTCGTTCTGGTTCTAATATTCCATCCACCACCACCAATCCATCATCTCCAACTTCCCTGATCCTCATCATATCAATAATTCCATCATCATCATCATCATCATCATCATCATCATCATCATCATCATCATCATCATCAGTCTGTTGTTGTTGTTGTTCATTGTTGTTGACGGAATCAGACGTTTCCACTTTCCACGATGATTTATTTCTTGTTTCGTTTCTCCCCTCCCCTCCCCTTCCCTCCCCTCCCCTCCCCTCCCTTCCCCTCAACCAGCATCGACATTAATTATATTAAATTCTTCTTATAAACTACTGTTGTTGCTGTTATTTGTTTATGTAATTGTTGGAGTGTTGTGCGTTGGAGTGTGGTGCGTTGGAGTGTGGTGTGGTGAATGTGGAGTACTTAATGTTGAACGTGGTGTATTGAAAGTGGAGTACTTAATGTTGAATATGGTGTATTGAATGTGGAGTGCTTAATGTTGAAGTGGAGTGCTTAATGTTGAATGTGGTGTATTGAATGTGTAGTGCTTAATGTTGAATGTGATGTATTGAATGTGGAGTGCTTATTGTTGAATGTGGAATGAGGGCCAATTGTTTCATTGGAAGTTTACATAGTATGATCGATGAGTGATTATTTATTGATTTATTGATTTATCGACCGTTTATTGAGTGTTGAGTTGATTGATGATCATACTTTATATTTATTATTTATCCAAATCATCAAACTAAATTCCAATTTATTTCCATACAAAATCCTTTTCTGATAAAAAAATAGAGCAAATAAATTGCATCAAATGGATTGAAACGATTCCTGAATAGTTTGATAGTTAGGTCACTCAGTGCACTGCCTAGTTGGCCTTGATTTGTAGTCTAGCTAGGGCCGACCGTAGCATATATGAAAGCACATCATAATTAATCGTTGTCATTATCATCACTACCATCATCATTTTTATCACTTTCATCTTTATCATCATCATCACTATCATAATTTTTATCATCATCATCAATCATCCATGATCGTCGTGATCGTTTTGTTCCACTCTGCAAAAAGGTTATCAGGTACATAATTCTTGGAATTGCAAATGCAAATGCAAATGTAACATAGATATAGATATAATAATAATACTACACACTTATACATAGGATATCAATATAGAGTTGGAATCGTTCGGTCTTGTGTTTTCCCTAACAATCAGGAATCAGGACTACTTTCCAAGCAGCAATCACGAATCAAGACAACAACGAACTGTTTACGCGATTTTAATTTCTCAACGTTCCGACGGCACACACAAACACACACACGCACACACACACACACACACATACACACACACACTTCTTCTGTCTTCTTCAGAGGTTTCACAGCGTCATCAGGTCCGAGATCTGGAATAAGCTTTCCTTCTACGGTCCAAGCGGCTTCATCAGAGACGGAGTTTCGCAGCTTGCTTATTAAGACTTTTTCTTTTCAGCAAATCCTTCTAACATTGCTTCTTATAGTTCAGTGGCTCAGGAGCCACTTTAAATAACGTTTTCGTTTTCACAATGCAATAACATTCAAAGAAATAATACACACAACTGCTGGTATCCTCGATCAGCATTAATTTGATTCCCGTTACGATGGTCAGTCCAGGACTGTTGAAAGGTTTAAAACTTTTTCTCAGTGAGATATTGTTACCTAACTGCTGTAGTGTAGCTGTTTGTATATAATTACTAATAATTAGTTGTATAGTTGTGTATTTCTGTACGTACGCCATCAGTGATGGCATGCGATCTGGTGATTCCGCTGTTATGTGATGCCATGCTGAATTGAATTCTTATCAATTAAAGAACATTCGTCTCTTACTCTCCCTCTCTCTCTCTCCCCCTCTCTCTCTTTCTATCCCCCTCTCTCTCTCTTTCTCTCTTTATCTCTTTCTCTATCTCTTTGAGCTATACCTCCATGCCAAATTTCGTTAAAATTGGTCCAGCGGTCCGGATTTCCATAGAAGACAAACAGACCACACACAAACAAACAAACAAACAATCAAACAGCCATAGAAGACAAACAAACGACACGCAAACAGACAAACAAACAAACAGTCATATTTATTATTATTTATATATAGATACACACAACACCAGTTGGATTGGCGACTAGATGACTTGCTCCGTTAATGCTATTTTTGTTATCAACAACATCATCATCATCATCATCACCATCACTTGTTTTATGATTAATGAACTAGGTCTTGATTATTTTAATAGTTGTAGTATTAATATTTAATAATATAATTGAATTATAATTATTAATTGCAGCATGCTCAGCGGATAGGTTCGGCAGGAACTGCAAGAATACGTGCCACTGTTCAGAAGGTCTCCAGTGCCACATAGCCACGGGTATCTGCCCCGGCGGAAAGTGCGCAAGTGGATGGTTCGGTTCCTCCTGTCAAACATGTATGTATGTCGTCATTATGATCGAAACGGTGATGATGATGATGATGGTGGTGGTGATGATGATGGTGATGATGGTGGTGGCGATGATGATGGTTTTGCTTGTCACGATCAAGATGGTGTTACCAATAATATGTTCATGGCTGTTATTTATTGAATTGCAATAACAACGAACTCCTTCATCACCACCACCACCATCATCATCATCACCACCACTACCACCATCATCACCACCATCATCATCATCATCATCATCATCATCATCATCATCATGCCTCTCAACTCGAATGTTTACACTTTTACACTCGATGGAGAATGCCAATTTCTATTGCTAATTATGAGCTGACATATTTTATAAGAATTTTTATTTGAACTTTCATTTCATTTTTATTGGGATGCAAAAATGCAGAGATGTTATGTAGGGGTTAGGGGATGTTTTGATCCGGTTTGATATTCAATTAAACACAAAGTAGCTCTCGCTAGCATCTGTTAAAAGCTGTCAGCGCCATCATCACCATGGCGATC
Organism: Erpobdella octoculata; assembly: GCA_963978895.1. NCBI lineage: Eukaryota > Metazoa > Annelida > Clitellata > Hirudinida > Erpobdellidae > Erpobdella > Erpobdella octoculata. The sequence goes on from OZ022242.1 coordinate 3,511,622, forward strand.
TAATCATCATCATCATCATCATCATCATCATCATCATCATCATCATCATCATCATCATCGTCATTCTCTTAATCATCATCATCATCATCATCATCATCGTCATTCTCTTAATTAGCATCATCATTATCATCATCGTCGTCGTTGTCGTCACCATAAACACCATCTTCGTCGTCGCCATATTCTCGATAGTCGGAGATAAAAACATCAATTTTCCTTCGGCTTCATTCCCACAATGTTTCTCAAGCCTTGTTTTGTTGTTTTTTTGGCTCATCTGCTGGCATGGTCTGTTAACCACGTGTTCGTTAAATTGTTTCTTCAACGACCATTCATCCATCCATCCATCCATGCTTCGATCCATCTACCCATCCATGCTTCGATCCATCTATCCATCCATGCTTCGATCCATCTATCCATTCAGGCTTCGATCCATCTATCCATCCATGCTTCGATCCATCTATCCATCCATGCTTCGATCCATCTATCCATCCATGCTTCGATCCATCTATCCATCCATGCTTCGATCCATCCATCCATCCATGCTTCGATCCATCTACCCATCCATGTTTCGATCCATCTATCCATCCATGCTTCGATCCATCTGTCCATCCATGCTTCGATCCATCTATCCATCCATGTTTCGATCCATCTATCCATCCATGCTTCGATCCATCTATCCATCCATGCTTCGATCCATCCATCCATCCATGCTTCGATCCATCTATCCATCCATGTTTCGATCCATCTATCCATCCATGCTTCGATCCATCTATCCATCCATGTTTCGATCCATCATCCATCCATGTTTCGATCCATCATCCATCCATCTATCTAGCCATGCTTTGATCCATCTAACATTCATCCTTCAGTATATCTACCCATCCATCTTTCGGTCCATCTACCCGATACTACTCATCCTTGCTTTGATCCATATAAACAGCCACCCCCATCTAATCAACCATCCATCAATTAACCAACCAACCAATCAATCCATCAACCATCCTTCAACCCATCCATGCATTCTCTCATACATCCAGGCACTTCTTCAAAATATTTTCATAGATATAACAACAATAAAATGTAATTTCGTAATTTCTTGTAAGTTTTATTCTTTTTAACTGAAGTAGTTATAACTAAAAAAACTATGCCCTTAACTGTCTTAACTAAATAAACTAAAAAAGTCAGTTGAACTAATGTCCTAACAAAAAATAGTAGTTAAACTTTTAGGTTAACTAGTTTTGGTTAAATATTTAACACGTGTCTCTATTGAACTAATTTAACTAATTTAACTCATCTCAATTTCAGCTATCCCTGTCCTCAGAGGCTACCCTGCCATCTACTCTGAAACAGACTCTAGTCTTACGATCGCTTGGACATCCTGGGAGCAACTGTACGATCCAGGGCTGATCCTTAGCTACATGGTTCTTTACAAGCATGGAGATAGTAGTGGTGGTGGTGGAAACGACATTGGAAAGATTGTTTCCGGCAGTATCGAAGACGTGGAGCAGGTTGGGAGGGGGGGTGAAATGACCCTCATCATAAGTGTTGTATTTTGTTAGGGTACTTTTTTGAGGTGACTATGTAGTTTTAATATTTCTAGAGGTTTTTATGTTAATAAGTAAAATTGATTTGTCATGTAATTTGTAATTAGAAATCACCAAAGTTATCAATATCAACAAATAACCAAATATTGTCGACAACGTAAATGATTGTTATTTATATAAATCAAGAATATCTTGATATTACTCTGGATACACAACATAGATAGAAAACCTCAAATAGGCCTCAAAGGGGTACAACCAATTACATTATAGTTGTATAAAGACTTTTCATAATTAAGATGTAACTACTGATGCTGTTATAGTTTATTACGTCAGCTCATTCACAATCATGACGTATTCGGCAATGCTAAATGAGGCCTACTAGAGTATTTTCTTTATCAAGGTTGTGTATCCGGCAGTTATCTTTGATGTAAATAGATGTTCTTTATGTAAATAAATGTTATTTATGTAAATGAATGTTATTTATGTAAATGAATGTTATTTATGTAAATGAATGTTATTTATGTAAATGAATGTTATTTATGTAAATGAATGTTATTTATGTAAATGAATGTTAATTATGTGAATGAATGTTATTTATGCAAATGAATGTTATTTATGTAAATACATTTTATTTATGTAAAAAAAATTTCAATTTTTTACCTTGCAAAACAAATTTAACCTTTTTAGAACACCACTATTGCCATGGCAGCAGACACAACAACGGTAACTCCAGTCATGGAAGATATTGCCATAACTGAACTTACCGAGCACGGATGGATTGTTGGGCCCGAAGTTAAACATGCTGGCAGTGAGTAGGATGGTGGTGGTTATGATGATGATGATGATGATGATAGTGGTGGTGATGATGATGACGAAGATGATGATGACGAAGATGATGGTGGTGATGATGACGATGATGTCGGTGGTGATGATGATTCTAGTAAAATGGCACAATTTACTGTACAACTGATCTTGCACATATTACTAGTTAGTTAATACCGAATAAATTATGTTGTTATAAATGTTTGTAGATAAATACAACTATCAAGCTACAGTGGCTGGACTGAATCACAACTCTTTCTACTCATTCGTCATAATGCCCAGGTTGACCCTCACCGATGGTTCAAGGGTTTACGGGAAGGTCACCGAACAGAGTCCCTTCTACAGGACGAAGTGCAAAGGTTAACTCGAGGGGAGGGGAATGAGTATATAGGGATATTTATTTACTGTGTCTGAATCAGCATTCCATATCATTCATCAGAATGATATGGAATGCTGATTCAGAATTAAAATTGAAACAATTCTGACTAAAGAAAGAATTATAATTAAATATAATCAAATATTGCAATTTATAAATATAGATATATGTTATATTCTATACACATAAAGTTTTTGTCGTATTAAAAAAGAAAAATTTTTTCTTTTGTAGCACCAGAGGATCCGCAAATAAGCAACATTACAACATTTGTGGATCACAGTCACGGCCCTGCACAGCCAGTTATAACTGTGTATTGGACTGTAAGTTCCATCAGAATTGAATTGTAACATTCTTTTGTGCATGCATATCCCATATTCATATAATTCATTCATTCATACACGTGCTCATATAATCCATCCATGCTCATATAATCCATCCGTGCTCATATAATCCATCCGTGCTCATATAATCCATCCGTGCTCATATAATCCATCCGTGCTCATATAATCCATCCGTGCTCATATAATCCATCCGTGCTCATATAATCCATCCGTGCTCATATAATTCATCCGTGCTCATATAATCCATCCGTGCTCATATAATCCATCCGTGCTCATATAATCCATCCGTGCTCATATAATCCATCTGTGTGCACATTCATATCATTTACTATCCATACTCCATTTGTGCACACATCCTGTATGCAGACTCATCGATTAAGCATACAAATATAATTCATTCGTATGCCTACTCATATAATTCATTTGTGTGCCTACTCATATAATTCATTTGTATGCCTACTCATATAATTCATTTGTGTGCCTACTCATATAATTCATTTGTATGCCTTCTCATATAATTCATTTATATGCCTACTCATATAATTCATCTGTATGCCTACTCATATAATTCATTTATGTGCCTACTCATATAATTCATTTATATGCCTACTCATATAATTCATCTGTATGCCTACTCATATAATTCATTTATGTGCCTACTCATATAATTCATTCGTATGCCTACTCATATAATTCATTTATGTGCCTACTCATATAATTCATCTGTATGCCTACTCATATAATTCATTTATGAGCCTACTCATATAATTCATTCGTATGCCTACTCATATAATTCATCTGTATGCCTACTCATATAATTCATCTGTATGCCTACTCATATAATTCATTCGTATGCCTACTCATATAATTCATTTATATGCCTACTCATATAATTCATTCGTATGCCTACTCATATAATTCATCTGTATGCCTACTCATATAATTCCTTGCAGAGTCTGACAGACGAGCAGTCGAACTGCGAGAAGATAATCTTCTACGAGATCTACTACGAGGACACGTCGCAGGCTCAGACGTCGTCCAATCAGCAGTGGCTCAAGAAGTCGGCTCTGTCGGACGCCTCGAGGAAGAACGTTTCGGGCGATCTGTCTTTCGAGACGAACTACCGGCTGAAGATTTGTGCCGTCAACAATTTCCCACTGGAGAGCTGCAGTGGTGTCGTCATTCTGAGGACAGAACATGCCCGTTTGTTTTTTGTGACGGATTTTTTGTTTTGTTGTTACTGCTGACATTTTTCTGTCTGTTTTTAATTAATTAAAGATAATGGATGTTTTTCTTTTTTAATGTCTACTGTAATAAGCATTTTACTTTAAAATAAGTTGTCTTTTGACTCATCATTATCATCACGTCATCTAGTATCATCATCATAATCACACTCTTCCCTCGCCTCTACCAGTGCTGTAATATTAACAATAACAATAATAATGATTTTCATTATTATTTAATTATTTAATTAATCTAACTGATTTATTCGTTTTCCAGCTCCTCCATCGCACGACTCGCACACCTCGGCAGGTGCCGGTGGTGGTCGGGGAGCAGGAATCATATCGGGCATAGTTGTCTGCCTCCTTGCCATGGTACTCATACTGTCTGTTGTGTTTATTTACAGGTGAGTCTTCATACCTGCATTATTGATTGATTGATTGATTGGTGGTTCATATATATATGTATTAGAGGTGTGCGCGGGGACGACTTTTCGTCCCCATCCCCAACCATCCCCGCGAGTGTCATCCCCAACCCCATCCATCCCCACCAGCATCATCCCCATCCCCAACCATCCCCGCAGTGTTTCATCCCCATCCCCAACCATCCCCGCAGTCTTCCAATCTTTCATCCCCGTCCCCATCCATCCCCGCTTTTCATTCCCATTTTTATTCAATTCTGTAGTAGTCATTATTTTTCCGTACATCATTTCAATGCAACTATAACTTACGTGTTGATATATAGAATTGCAATAACACCATAATATGATTCTATACAATTTATTTAAGTACATGACTAAATAGAAGTCTATCAATGTTTTTCCACCTAGCTGAGTTCTTCGATCACTAATGGTTAACCCACCCATAGAGAATTCTCTCTCAGAGGAGGTGCTTGCTGCTGGCACACTCAAAATAATCCTTGCCACTTGAGACAGTTTTGGTCATTTCTTTTCCAATAAACTCAGCAAATCGCCTTGTGCACCTTCATCGTTGAATGCCAAATAGTCAGCAACCTTATAAACATAATTATTAACATTGTGAAACTAGCTGCTCATATAAGCATAATTAATAACAATCAACAAGCTAAATTATAAGTTATTACCAAGGTCTTAGAATTTTTTCAAGCTTTTAATATAAACACAGTTTAATAACAAAACCTCTTTCGAAACTGAGCTTTTTGAGTTTGTAGTGTACAAGTTTGCATAAAAGTTGTCTTCAAGTTTCCATTTTTGACTAGTTGATGTTCTATGACAATCTATCTATATTATGTATGAAGTCATCTTGTGGCACTTGTGGGGCTCAGAATGTAGTGTTACAATTGTTACATGATGAACGAGCTTTAAAAGATTTCTAACAAAATTAAAAAAAATTCAATTATATGTAAAACCTAATAATGTGAAAGCAAATTAATCAAACCTTTAATTGCAGTTTCTCAGCATTGCATTGCTTGTCACCGGGGTTAAAGTTAAACGTAAGGGCGCAAGAACAAAGTACTGATTGTTGCAGCTAATTTTTGAATTTCAGCCTTTTCCATATTTAAATAAAAATTCAAACTAGGACTTTGGAAATTTAACAAATAATGCAACCCATGACTTTAAAACTTTCGGTAGCTCAATATATCAGCGATAAACAACAGCGCGTTGCAAAGATTAAAAAACATAAACAATGATATGTATGACTCGATACATTTTCGGTTAATTGGAAACAATTTTGTTTTATAAAAAACTTATTTTATTTTTGCGGTAATACCGCAAAAACTCGTCCCCATCCCCGCGGTAGTCCCGCAACGTTTGTTTCCATCCCCGCGGTAACCCCGCAACTTCATCCCCATTACCGCGGTATCCCCACCTCATTCGTCCCCATTTCCGCGGTAACACCGCAAAATCCGCGGTATTCCCGCTGTCCCCACTACCGTGCACACCTCTAATATGTATGTATACATGTTCTTGATTGGAAAAAGGAATCAAACTTGAAGCATCTGTCATCATTGACATTACATTACTGTAATTAAGCATGTGCTCTTACCTTACAGATTGACATATTGCTAATAATAATCACTAATAGTAATGAGTGGTAGGCCATTTTTCAAACATTTTCAGACCTGAAAAACAAGAACATACGATCAGACAAACACACACACGCACACACACACACACGCCCATATAAAGAAACTAAAATGACCATTAAATAAACCTACAGGCAGAGATACTCGAAGAGAAAGGAAAGACGGTCAGAGATGTTCTCCAAGAGGAATGAGAGCCAGTTATGTAAGTCTAGTCTGCCAATTTTATGGCATTGCGTTGTATTGAATTATATTGTAATGTAATGTCTTATACTGTATTGTCTTGTCTTGTGTTTATGTTTTAATGCATTGCATTGTATTGCATTGTATTGTATTCTGTGGCATACATGTCTGCATGGTTTGTTTTCATATGGAGATGTTATAATTTTTTTTAAATATTTTGAAAATGTGTTTTCATGTGAGTACAATTTAAAAAATGAAACAGTTATGTAAAATTATATATGTATCTCTTTCGTCATCGTATAATAAGTATTCAATTCATATAATTAACTCTTCTTTCATCTACAACTGAACATTATAAATAACCCTATAGCTCCTCCCTCCATTTCAGGCTTGGCCAATGAGATATCTCACTCTTCGGAACTGGACGATTTGATATCACAGGTGGTGGTCCGCCCCTCCAGCCTGCACGCCTCGGTCAATAACAACGTGTTCAGCAACGTCGGAGATTTCGAGGAGAGGTTCCGTCAGTTGGAGTGCGTCTCGAAGAAGCAAGATCGCCTGAGCGTGGCCGACATGGAAAAGATCGGCAATCCGATACCCAGGGAGAATTTCGTGTCCTACGTCAACGACAGGAGAAAAGAGTATAACAGGACTTTGAAAATCGAGTTTATTGTTAGTAATTTTGTCATTGAGTCGGTTTGTTGGTTGGTTAACTTGTAGTAGACTAGAAAGTGGTTTTTCCTTATTTGTAATTTTTTTAATAAAAATATTTCATCTTTTTTTTGTCTAAAAGATCATGAGATCTGTGATCTGTGAGATTAAAAATTATCGCAATGAATTGGCACGATGTAATAAATGGAGGTTTTAAAAATATTTGATTGTTCACCATCACGTTGATAACTGATTGTTCACCATCACGTTGATAACTGATTGTTCACCATCACGTTGATAACTGATTGTTCACCATCACGTTGATAACTGATTGTTCACCATCACGTTGATAACTGATTGTTCACCATCACGTTGATAACTGATTGTTCACCATTATTACGTTGATGATAGAAAATTCCGACGGAGAACCCGGAGGCGACGAAGGTGATTGGTCACAGGCAGGAGAACATGTCGAAGAACAGATTCAAGGATGTCATCGCTTGTTAGATTTTGTTAAATAACTTTTCCTTATTTTCTATTTTTGGTGCCGATTTTCTTGATTTAAATTTTTTTATTCTGGTAATTAAGAAATTTCTATTTTCTTAATCAGCTCCAGTTTTTTCGGTTTTTTTTAAATTTTATAGTTAATTCATTTATTTTCCAAACTGTGGTTCACTTTTAATCTCTCCAGTCTAGCTTATTTGTTTTCCTTATATATTCCTTAGCTGGATATTTAATAATAAAAAAATCATTCTTCTTTTCGTTCAAAGATGACCACACAAGAGTGAGGCTGCATGGTGACGAAAACAGCGACGACATGACAACAGATTATATCAACGCCAACTACATTGATGTTAGATTTATAAACAATTTAATAACATTATCTTAGTAATTGATTGTTTGCTGTATGGATATAAAGAAAATAACTACGTTAATATATTATCTCGAAGGATTATTTGGAAATTACATTTTCCGATATATACTTAATCTTAATTGAAAAAAGCCAATTTCAGTTTGACATCAACATAAGACTTTTTAAATGATGATGATAATGGTGGTGATGACAATGATGTTAATGATGATGATGATGATGATGGTATTTAGTAAAAAAATCGGGTGTGGGCGGTGTTAAAAGCTAGGGATGCTGCCATCTAGCAACTGTATTCTATTTATACGCACATACCTCAGTGTAATATATATGGATTAATCATATATTATTTTCTTTCTTAGGGATATAACAAGACAAAGGCCTACATTGCCACTCAAGGTAACCCGTTTTATTTTTATGTTGTGATTTTTAGTGGCCGACTGGTTAGGAAAATATACTCGTAAACTCGGCACCATAGAGAGTTTTGGTTTTTGGTTTAGATTTATTTATGGTAAAAGTTATTCGGAGAAGACTATTAGTTTTCAATTTTTTTCTTTGGCGGAAATTTCCTGATTGGATTTCATGTTGGAGGATATTTCCACCTACGGAAAAAATAATGGCCTCAGCTACTGTTTAATGCTAATTTTCAATATGGAAAGTTTCAACCAAAAATTATTATTCAATATTCGTACAAAATATTTATAAACTAATCGGATTCGTGGTCATTATCATCAAAACCTCTCATCCCGATCAACATCATCATCATTGTTTCGTGTCTCAACCAATCAGGCTGCAAGAAGAACACCATCATTGACTTCTGGAACATGGTGTGGCAGGAAGACAGTCGACGAATCGTCATGGTTACCAACCTGATAGAAAGAAGCAGTGTTAGTGTGACAGGGTGTATGAAGTGTAAATGAGTGTATGAAATGTAAATGAGTGAATGAAGTGTACATGAGTGAATGAAGTGTACATGAGTGAATGAAGTGTACATGAGTGAATGAAGTGTAAATGAGTTTTAATGGAGTGTAAATGAGTGTATGTAGTGTAAATGAGTTAATGGAGTGTAAATGAGTGAATGAAGTGTACATGAGTGAATGGAGTGTAAATGAGTGAATGAAGTGTACATGAGTGAATGGAGTGTAAATGAGTGAATGAAGTGTAAATGAGTAAATGAAGTGTAAATAAAAAATGTAAATGAGTTATCATAGTCATTATCATCTCTCTTCAGATCAAATGCCACCAGTACTGGCCGGACAACGAAGGAACGTCTCGTCACTACGGCGACGTCAAAGTGACGCTGACGGACGTCATCAAGACGACCTACTTCACGATAAGGACGCTGGAGGTGACGAGATACGGAGCGAGGAGGGAGGTCAAGCAGTTCCACTTCACGGCATGGCCTGACCAGGGCGTGCCCTCTAAGATGAATCAAATATTGACATTCAGAAATAAGGTCAGGTCGTGTGACGCCAGTCATCCAGGGGTCATCGTGGTGCATTGCAGGTTGGATTTTCGGGAGATTTTATCTTCTTGTCTTCTTTTCCCTTCCTTTGTTCAAATATTTGATATTAAAACAAATTTAATCAATTTAAAATATACGTTTAGTAAACTGATTATTATAAAAACTTTTTTAGTTCATAAAACTAAATTATCCGAGGTGGATTTACATCCCTGATAGAGCTGAAAACCAACATTGATTATAATAATTTTATTTCTAAACGTGGAATATCCTCATATTTGTGCACTCAAATTGCTGAGCTATGAATTTTGCAGCTCCCAGAGATTTTTGTGTGGCCAACTTGAATGACCTAGTTGGCCATCCTGTCATACAAGTCAGCATATAAAATCGTAAAAAATTTCTTTCCGTCAATAATTTTCAGCGCTGGAATAGGAAGGACAGGCGCCTTCATTGCATTGGACATTCTGATGGAGCAATTGGATGGTGACACTTCGGTCGACGTCATGAAGACGACGGCGATGCTGAGAATGCAGAGATGTAACATGATACAAAGACCCGTATGTTGTTCTGCTGCTCTTTTAATAAACAATGCTCATGATGATGGTGATGATTATGATGATGGATGATGATTATGATGATAGATGATGATGGATGATGATTATGATGATAGATGATGATTATAATGATGATGATGGATGATGGTTTCTGCAAAATAACCTTCAGTTTAATACCACTAAAACCGAGATATCTCTCCTCGGATCATTTCATCAAATAAACTCACTTTCACATCTTTCATCGTTACAATTGGGCTCAGAATCCGTTAATGTTTCGCCTTCTCTTAAAATTCTAGGCGTATTTTTAGATAACAAACTTACATTTTCTAACCACATCTCATCTATCATCAAATCATGCAATCACCACCTTAGAGCTATATGTCACATTAGACCACTTCTCACTACTGAGCTCGCTAGTATGCTCATTCGCTGTCTCATACTATCTAGAATTGATTATTGCAACTCAATTCTCTACGACATCTCAGCTCACCAAACATGTCGTCTCCAAAGAATCATGAAGCGTGCTGCCAAAGTAGCTCTCAACATCCCTAGCTCAGCCCATCAACTTCTTCGCCAAACTACACTGGTTACCTATCCCCTATCGCATCCATTTCAAAATAGCACTCATAACCTACAAAACCCTTGCCACTTCATCTCCTATATACCTACACAAACTTCTAACTGCAAGATCTATTTCTAAACAACTTCCCTCTACATCCTCCCTTCATCTTCTACAAAAAACTACAATCAACAAAATCTCTAGGCGTGGTTTTCGCCACGCTGCCCCAGCTGTTTTGGAACTCTCTTCCTCCGGACATTAGGAACTCTCCAAACGTCAAAATTTTTAAATCTAAACTTATGACTCATTATTTCAATATTAGTCTAAAGGAACCTTCGTAAGCGCCTCAGACTTTCCTGTCGCTCTATAAATAAATTATTATTATTATTATTATTATTTATTATGATAATGGGTGATGATGATTATGATGATGGATGATAATGGGTGATGATGATGATGATAATGGGTGATGATTATGATGATGGATAATGATTAGGATGATGAAGATTATTGCTACGATATCGATAATAAGCACTAAGCACTATCTAACACTTATTACACATCACAGGAACAATATATATTCGTCTACAACGCGCTTTCCGAATCTCTCAAAGTGGGCAGCACTCTAGTCTCGAGTGGCCAGTTCAAATCCTACTACGATTCACTGAAGAAAATCGGAAAGAATAAAACAACAAAGTCCGGTCTCCAGAAACAGTTTGATGTTGGATTTGTTTTCCTTTATGCATTGTTTCTATTATTGTTGTTCTCTTGTAAAGTTTAAGCTTAGAAGTTTTACTTTATAAGTATTTATTTTTTTATTTAAAAAAAAAACTATTAATATAAAAATGCTTTCAGATAGAAAAAAATTGTTTTTGTTGCTGATTTCAAATATGTTTAGATTTAAATTAACCTATTTATTGTATTTTAATTATTATTTCAAAATGCAGTTACTAGAAGATCTGGTGTCAGAGTCAACGTCAGGACTGACGTCGGCTAACGGAGATGAACTCTGCATGGCGCTACAACCTGAGAATGTGGACAAAAACAGATATTCAGATATCGTTCCCGGTATGTCCCGTTTTGTATTTACAATGTTGCGGATGTATGTTTGTATATGTATCCACAATGTTGTGGATGTATGTTTGTATATGTATCCACAATGTTGTGGATGTATGTTTGTATATGTATCCACAATGTTGTGGATGTATGTTTATATATGTATCCACAATGACTCGGATGTATGCTGCTTGTATATGTATGTATCCACACTGATGTGGAAGTATGTTTGTATATTTTTAGCTGCGTAAAGTGCTCTTTGAGTTACTTCGTTAGTAATATCACCGTAAAAATTGCTGTAATTATATTACGTTGTAAATAATATATACTTTATTTTATTCTATTATAAACAGACGACAAAAGTCGGCCGTATTTGACGAGCATAATTGAAGGAACAAATGATTACATTAATGCTGTTTACCTCGACGTAAGTACAAATATTACTATTTACCATCATGTTCAAAACCATTTATTTTCAATATTTTAAAAAATAGTTTTGGTTGTTCTAAAGGAAAATAACAGGTAAAAACATTGAAGCAATTAAATAGTTTGGAATATTTCGATTCAAACCCAGCGAGTGGAGCCATTCGCGGCTGCCAAGGCGCCCAGGGGCTCACTGACAGCCAAGACCACACCAAAACATATAGCTTTTCTTGGTTGTTATTGTAAATGTTATAACATTTAGAATATGAAGAATACAGTATCAGTACCGTGATTATCATTTCATCATGTTCATCAATACAAAAAATTCAGTATCAATATCACATCCATCAACATCATTATCATCATCATCATCAACATCAACAACACCACCACCAGGGCTACCATACAAGGAATGCTTACGTCATCACACAAATGCCACTCCCGACGACCGTCATTGACTTCTGGAGGCTCGTATTCGAACACGAATCTCGCATCATCATCATGCTCAACTCTTTCAATGACGAAAAGCAACAGGTAGTTATTATTATTATTTATTCTGTTGTTTTGGTTGTTATTTTTATTATTATTATCTATTTATAGATGTATGCACACATTTTCAAAGAGCAGTTATTTGGTGTCATCTAATGATTGTATTTACTTGAGAAGATAAGATTAATAGAGTCTGTAATGGTGTGTATTACAATGTCTATATGTGCTAATTTCTATATGTCACAATGTCTATGTGTGCCATTGTCTCTCTGTCACAGTGTCTATATGAGCTAATTTCTATATATCACAATGTCTATATGTCGCAACATTTAAATGTCTATATGTCACAATGTCTATATATGTATATATCAATGTCTCTATTTGTATATATCAATGTTTATATATGCCAATGTCTATATTTCACAGCTTTTGATATATTATCCTTTTCTTTTTTACAAACTTTTATTTATTCCATTAATATAAAGAAAATCGTTTTAATTTAATTTATTCACTGAAGACGTACGGACAGTACTGGCCCGAGGAAAATGAAGAAAGCGAGTGCGGTCCTTTTCTGGTTCAGTCACTAGGTGTCCGAATTGAAAACAACATCTGCATTAGAGACCTGCAACTCAGTTGTGTAGCTGAGGTTGGTGACTTTATGGTTCTTTGCAGAGATGTTGCGAGTACTTATGGTGCGAGTACATTATAATAATTATATAATTATAATTTGCGAGTACGAGTACTATGGTATCGAGTATGAGTACTTGAAAAACGTACATGAGTACGAGTATCAAGTACTACATCTCTGCTACTCAGTACTGAGTGGAAAACGAGTACGAGTACCAAAGCTTCGAGTACGAGTACTTAAAAACGTACTACATCTCTGGTTCTTTGGGCTTTCATGTCAGTAGAAAAAACTGCTTTTAACCCTTAGCCATGGGGAAATAAGGAAATCTCTTTAAATGGGGACATATTTATTTATTCAGGTGACATAATTATTTATTCAGGTGCTGATGAACAGCTCTTTGAAGTCCAGGTACGACTCTTCGCCACGTCAAGTGACGCTCCTCCAAATGAGCTCACTGGAGCACGACTTTTTCCTTTCGGCGCCGTCGTCGCCATCTCCGCCGCTTTTGTCGCAGCCGAGAGACCTTGTCAGGTGTGTCGGTGCCGACCTTTCACACCTGATCGAACTCGTTAACGAGGAGTCGTCAAAGGTCGACGTCGACTTACCTGTCATAGTCCACTGCGAGTAAGTTTTGCTTTTGTATTGCCGAGTTTATGTTCCATGCTGCTGAAACACTTTAATATATTCAATATTTTCAGTTATAGATGTATTTGCTTGTTTATTTATTTCACAGCGACGGGCAAACACTCAGCGGACTTTTTGTAGCAATTAGTCACATCCACGAGCGGGTGAAGGTCGAAAAGGAGGTTGACATCCTACAGACCGTCTGGAACTTAAAGACGTCGAGACGGGGAGTTGTACCCTCATTGGTCAGTTTTGTCTACATGTTTGTGCGTACGGGTTACATTTATACCTTTTCGTGTAGAAAAAATGGTGCTGAGTTTTCTTTACCTGTTGTTTTGTTTAGTTGAGAATAAATTCAGAGGCAAAGGAGACTTGCTTATTTTATAGATGCATTATGATTATTTGTATCAAGGTTCTAATAAGAAATAATCATTATTTCAACTTTATATAATTAAATTTCTCTTGCTTCATCTATTTCAATTAATTGAGCAAAAATAATTCTATGTTAATTTTTCTATTTATTTTCAGAACCAGTATCACTTCTGCTACGAAATGGCTTCCTTATTCCTCAACACGTATTAATCAGCACAGACCATCTCAGGACCTATCATCATCTTCCAACCGACTGCTAAGCTCGTCTGTGACTGGTCAAGACAGCTCGCCCGCCATATTCCATACGACCGAAACGAACTTGAACCTCGCACAGCATTGCTGCATTTGCTTTTTTTGCAGTTTTAAATCAACTTGATGTACAAACTTATCGCCAATTTATAAGAAAAAGTTTTCTTACTAAGTAAAAAACTCAAAGCGTTGATGCAGTTTTTAATGTAATTATTTTTGAAACGTCTTAATGAGGTTTTTTTTCTTAAAATCCTTCTTTTTTCAAAAGTAGAAGAAAGCGTATGTGTATATTTTATTCAGTTAGTCCTCTTTTCTTTTGCATGGTCTTAAAATTTTCTGTGCCTTATTTTGTTTTGAAAAATGTGAAATTTTCTTATCTTACAGAGATTTAATAAAACATATAAAAGGTAAAATAAATAATTAGAATATGTTAAATATTTAATTAATTAGTTAGGAAATTGTTGGTAAATAATTATTCCATCTTTCATTCAAAACTTTTTTAATTTCAGAAGTTGTTTCATTTTTTATTTTAGTTTTATTTTTTTTTGCAGGAGATTTTTTCATGAAATTTGATGTTCAGACATTTGCAAAATAAACTTAGTCTCGTTTCAATCTATATTATATTTCTATCTATAGCTGTGAATTTGTCATCTGTGATCAACGTCATTTCGTGAACGATGTCTGATTTTTAACGTGGAGATTTCTTAACAATTATGCGTCTGCCGCACGCAACTTAAAAACTCTATTTCGTGAATGTTTATTTATTTTATTTTAAATATTCAATAGCTTGCTGCCGAGATTTGTCGAAGCATCTCATAAGTGATGTACACATTCTTCGTTACTGATTTCACGTATGTACACTTACTGACTTACTTGTAAAAATATTTCATTTTCTCTCAGCTGTGTTTAATTTCATCTACGAATCTGTCAACTCTTTCTCCATTTAAACAGTTTAGTTTCTCCATTTAACATCACTCGAAAATTCTTGTAAGAAAAAATGGACCTTCATTATAATTACTTTTTATGCTACTTTTGATTTCCGTTTACCTTTGTACTCTTTATGGCCTTTCTATTTTTGCTTAGACAAATTTACCTCTAGAACAGTCAGTTACTTTATCTGTAGTCGTAAAAAGCTTCCCATCTAAGCATGTCCACTAAGGTGTAACAAATTACAGTAATTGTAAAGCTTTTTGTTTTTTCATCTTGAGATCATAAATTCATGTTTAAAAACTGCCTTCATTTTCAGGATTATCTTACATTATTCATTTTAAGGTTATTTGAGCATAAAGAAGATAGGTATCTTCACATATACAGTATATCCTCGCATCGGTAACCGACCGGTTTACATACAACATGTAGTAAACCCTACTCTGCACATTTCATTTATATTTTCTTAAAGATAAACACACAGCAACATTCATAAATTTGTTGAATCTCCTATCTGAAATTCATAATGAAAATTAACTAATTTCCTCTTGTAACTCTTAATTCTTTTCTGGTTACATGTTTAGTTTAATTTTAACTTGTACAGATTTAAAATACTTGTCGGACATGACTCGAGTCACAAAGCCGTGTCGAGGATGAGAATCGAATCTTACACGTTGTTTCATGTCACGTGTTTCTTTGCACGTTGAATAAACTAATTACATACATTTAACTTATTGTCATCATCTTATCTACGTGTTTTATTAGATGAGTACAATCAACTAACTCTCTGAGGTTTAATTAATTTATGGATGATTTAATTTTAATTTTCTACTATTAATTCTACTCAATGAGATCAACGACCTTACGTTATGATTTCGACTTAGATGTGCGATTTACCCATGCAAAGGAACATAAAATTGGAGAAATACATAGAGAAGAAACATTAATTAAAATGGAAAAAGTGACATGGAGCTATCTTAAAATGCTAAACATAGAACAGAGAATCAACAGTTCATAAAACCATTAGCAGAAACAATGTGTAATTAAGACCAGTATTCTATCATTTGTCCGATAATTAACGGTTATTTTATGTGTGAACATGCATTCCGCCACATCAGGATTTTCCTCCTTCCACAGCTGGTTTCTTGGTAACGTCGGAAACTCTTTCTTTGGCTTTGTTCTTCGCCTGCGATCAATGAAACAAACATTCAGTATATCTGTCATTTTAATTAAATATATTTGATACAAACGACTTGTGTAAATATGATAATAATTATACAGATACAACTGAGAAATAGAAAAGAGTTCATAAAAATGATTAACAATAATAATATAGTATTGCCGATAATAAAGGTTTATAAACAATAAAATTTTGTAATAACATAGTATTGCTGATACTAAAAATTTATAAACATATATAATTTAATAATAATATAATATGGCTGATAATAAAGATTGATAAACAATTATAATTTAATAATATATTATAATTATTAAACAGTTGATAACACAACATAGTATGGCCGATAATAAAGATTGATAAACAATTATGATTTAATAAACTGCCACCTTCTCCATGAGACTAGTTAGTTCTCCTTTCTCTGCAAGAATTTTAAAGAACTCCACAACGAATGGGATGTAATTGTGTCGTCTTCTTATGTTCTCTATCTGTAATGAGATAGTTTTTTGGAAAAAAGTAAACTTATATTAAAACAGAATATGCATTAAACTAGATTCATTTACAACGCTTCCACATGTTAAGCAAGGTCTCCTGTTTTGGCGAACAGAAAAGCTTTGGAGAACCTGAACGACCTTACTTTTTCAAAGGTTAAAAGTTAATAAAATACTTTGTAAATGATATTATCAGGGTTACATAGTGTTGCCTGAGTTTTTTTTCTCATTTTTTGATAATAAAATATAAAATAAAGAGCAGATAGTTTTCCAAATGGTTTAAAACCTTCTCCTCCACGAAGACTACCTTAATGCAAAATATTGTTCCAATTGCTCCAGCAGTTTGAATGTGATGCTCAAGCACACACACACTGCCTTTTGTATATTTATATAGATTTTAAGGTTATAAGGTCACATGGAATTCCAGGAAGAGGAGGAATATCCCCTTAACTGTTTCATCAAATGATAGCTCAGATGATATTACGTGTACATGAGATGAAACGGATTAAGAAAACACACCTTGTACATTTCTCTCTTCTCAATTTCTTGTGCTAATGAAACTCTGTAGTTGTCAATCTCTCCTAGGATGTCTTCAGGATTTAGAGACTGAAATATTTAATACATTTTATTATTTATCCTTCAAATCAGTTTAGATATCAATTATAATTAATAAATCATCAAATAATTCATCTAGTAAAAATCATCTATTCATTCACCGAGCTCTGCCTGAAAGTAAGATAAGCTACTTCATCACTATCACCTCTTCTAAATAATAATAATAAAAAATTAATATTTTAATGACTTACAGCATTTCCAAGAGAAGTGAGCTCTGTGATTTTGTCTTCGTAAAGTTTCTTCTGATCGGGAATGAGAGCCATGAGGTTGTAGAGGAGGCCTCCACGACTGTTCAATCAAATCGGTATCAATTGTTTCGAAAAAAATATCTACCAATCAGTTAAATCTATTAACTTCCATTAATCAATCAACTCAATCAATGGGATACAGACATTCGTGTTGCAACAAGACTTATCGACGTTAAAATTACAATTGTGCTTGTGTGCATATACATACGCAAGCTGCAAATTCTAGTTGGCACTGCCAGCAGATCCCACTAACATAACAAAGCAATTCATTATATCTTTTCTAAAACTAAACAATGGAATTAATAATTTAATCAGGAATTAAACATTCGTCATGTCTGCATGGTTATTGATTGAGAATGCATGGCTAGTTACCAAAACAAACAAGTAAATTAAAAACGAATTTTTAAAACCCAATGCTTTTATATGTAATTAAAACACAAATTTTGCAATCAATTTTTTCTTATATTACTCTTTTATTTTATATTAAAGTCGAAATATCTTAATTATATCGAAATATCGAAATTAATTAAAATTAACTAAATTAATTGACTTATTGTAAAACTAATAAGTGAATATTGCATTGTCTTCTATTTTGAGCATGTATGCAAAATTTGAAAAAAATCTATCATCAGGAAGTGACTCAAAAATTGATTGCAAGATTTGAAACAGACAGAGAAACAAACAGAGACGACGAGTTAATAAAAGCATTGGTAAAAAAGATGAGCAACAAACTTTTCAATTCGACTGTTTATGATTGGTTTCACCACGGTTACCCAATCTGTATTCGGTGGTATTGAACCTTTGTTTAAAAAAATAAATATATATTTATATTATTTATACAAACCAAAACAATAAAATAATTTTTTTATCAATTTAAAAAAAAAGTTAATTTATTTAACTTTTAAATCTTAATTAAACTTATCATTAAAAGTAAAATAGAAATATTACAAACTTAACAGTTTAATAACACTGCATAATATAAAAACAAGTATAATTGTTGCTAATCAAGCTATAATGTATAATCAAGCTATGCCTCAAGACGTTACGGATTTATTGAACTCACTCAAATTCCAGTCGTAGCAACTTTATAAAAAAACTTTATAATTAAACTTATCATTAAAAGTAAAATAGAAATATTACAAACTAAACAGTTTAATAACACTGCATAATATAAAAACAAGTATAATTGTTGGCTGGCAGAAAAAGAAAAGTGACAGACACTATTAAAAAAAGAGTAAAGATACAAGGAGCTAAAAATAATATGTATTTATGAGAGACAAGTTCAAATTTTGAGATCTCTAGGTTTTCGAGAACCTATGAAATAAATGATTTGAAGACAGAATTAAGTTAGAGAGATAAGAGAGGCCGATAAATAATCAAATCACAAAGTAAAAAATTAGAAAACTAAAATAAAATTATTGGAGAAAGAGATCTCCGTTCAACCGTGATCGATCGGCCCGCTCTGCAGGCCATCCAGTTCGTAAATCCTTCCGTTGCACGGAACGTAAACGACGTAATGGAAAACATCGTCGTCTTTCTTTGAAACTCCTTTGTCGTCAAATTCTATCAGTGCTGGCCTGAAAATTAAAAAAACAAGCCATGTTACAACATCCATATAAAACTGAGTTGAAATCAGAACGGTGAACGGCTCCTGACGGTTTGTTACAAATTACTCAAATATTTTTTTGTTTCAATCTTCAAAAGAACAAGAATTTTACTTCGCAAAACTGTTGTGAACCATTCTGATCGTGTCCGAGTTACTGAGAGCTATGCCTCGAGACTGAAAGAAGTTACGGATTTATTGAACTCATTCAAATTCCAGTCGTAGCAACTTTATAAAAATGTGAGTGAGAAGCGAAATGTCAAAAGATAAGTTCGATGTAGACTAACCACGGGGTCAAAAGTTGAAGTAAAGTTCTTGAAAGAGGAAAGATTTTCACCAAGTTCAACGTTGGGGTCATTGATGTTGAAAAGAATGCTAATGAGTGCCTGGGTGGCACATGCATTGTTGATCACCTGGGTTAAGTTATTAATCCATGGGTAAAGAATTGAAAAATATTTAAACAACAAATAAAAAAAAATCAAAAAGTCTATTTTAGTTTAGTAATTATTACAATCAAATTTATTAAGCACGAGATTAAAATAATTAATTTTATTATGAATTATAAAAATATAGAAATAACTTTTAAGAAACCAGCAAACATTTCACAAAAACAATAGCAAAATTTAAATAATAAATGGTGTGAAATAAAATAAATCCTCAAATTAATTATCATACATTAGCCTACTGTCTTTATAAATAAGAACCTCCTTGCAAAATAAACATTAACATACTAATGAGGATTGTTTTGTAAAATAAAACTAACGCATCAATCAGATCTTGCTAAAACGAAAATTAACACATCATAAACTAGGTCTGCTTAACAAGACAAACAAACGCCAACCCATTAACGACGTCTCAATGACGATGATACAAGAAATAAATACCTGTTTGGCAAAATAAACATCAAGGAGTAGATCTTCATCGATGACATTCCCTTGCGGTGGAGGACCTGGTGTCCATTTGAAAAGAAATATTATGCCGTAGATCGGTCTATAATAAGAAAACAATAAATCATGGTATTATGGTATCTTCTGACAATTAAATCATTTTATCCATAAAAACAAACTAATACAGCAATACCTCCCATTTATAGTTTATTAATTCTTCTTTTGTAAATGAATGCACAAAACTAAATTATTCTCTTTTAAAAGATAGCTGACCTTTTAGAGTAGAGATCTTCTTCTAATGACCAAACCTCATCAACTTGAGCTCCAACAACACCTTACATGAGAGATGAAACTTATTTAAGAATGTTATAGCAGTTTTGTTGAAGATTATCTATATATATATAAAAATAAGATTATGTGTGTGTGTGTGTGTAACTTATGCATTGTGACACCATTCATCCGATCGTAATGAAATTTTTACACAAGCTTGAGAGTCAATGGAGGAAGGTTTTAGTAGAAAAAAATTAAAATCGGTCACGAAATGAGCGGAGCGGGAGAGTGAGCGGGAACTATATATATATAATATATATAATATATATATATATATATATATATATATAGTTCATTATATATAATATATATATATATAATGAACTATATATATATATATATATAATATATATAATATATATATATATATATATATATATATATATATATAGTTCATTATATATAATATATATATATATAATGAACTATATATATATATATATATATTATATATAATGAACTATATATATATATATATATATATATATATAAAATGAACTATATATATATATATATATATATATATATAGTTCATTATATATATATATATATATATAAAATGAACTATATATATATATATATATATATATATATATATATATATGTATATATATATATATAATGAACTATATATATATATATATATATATATAGTTATATATATATACACATAAATGAGCGGAAACAGGAACGGAAAGACAACTGAGAGCGAAAAAGCGAGCGGGAAAAGGAAAGCAAAAAAAGCGGGAGAGCGACCGAGATCAAAAGAGCAAGCGGGGAAGAGAAACTGACCGGGAGCGAGAAACCGACCAGGAACAGGAGAGCAAACGGTGAAGGAAACGGGAGCAAGAGAGACAAGCATTAGAAAAACCCCGCTAGTTCTCTAATAAAAACAATTTAAATAGAAACATAAGTCAATCTGGTGAATGTTAATGAAATCATAGTAAACTTTCTCGGTCATCATCAAAAACAATTTCAACTGCATTGGGTTCAAAAATCCACCCAGAAAAACCATCAAAACCATGATTATATAATAAAAAATTGAGCTTTTATTAAAATCTTTCTTTAATTTCACTTGATTAATGTGTTTATGTGTGTGGTAGCGGTGGTAAGATCTATTAACAGGTTTTTACCCAACTTCTTTTTATTTGTTACTAGGAGATTACCACTATTTTAATTAGGTTTTTCATAAACTTTCTTAGTCTTCACTCCAAATTAAATAAAACAGAGCTAAAAAATGTAATTTGACAATCATACCATATTGCTGAAGCAGCTCAGTAAAAACTCCCGGATCGCTTTCAATTAAGCACCAATCAGCCATCTCTCTCTAAATTTTTAAGAAGTAGCGAAGAGTTGTTTTTCAAGATTTTCCTAATATCGCTCCGGCTGCCCAAGCGACAAATGTTTTGACTGACATCCAAGCTATCTTTGTTATCACTAATAACAGTTTACTATATATCTATGCAGTTTACCGTAATTACATTTATCTTTATCGAAATAAATTGTAATTTACTAAAAAAATCAAAAATTTAATATTAGTTTTGGTATTTGTGACAATTTTATTTTGCTGCCAAGCATTTTCGCCAATGTCTGACAGTATAAAACGTTAGGACAAGTAATTTCAATATCACCGGATAAGATAATTTTGAATGATAAAGTGACATAAATTATGCAAATATCTAGGCCCATTTATTTCGTTCTCCAAGGTTATTTATTTAAGAATCGTTGGTCGTTATGGATGTTTCCGGTGGAAAATATACAATCATGACAAAACGTATTCTGCACTGATTTGATTAGGCAACTCTTAGATATACAGTGATGTTTAAAATATGTCTTAGTCTTATTATGTTTAAAATTAAAAACTGCACTTCTCCGTTTCCCTTATATTTTTAAATATCTTGTTATAACCAGTGGCGGATTTCAGTTGTATGGCGTGGGGGCTGAAGAGAATTTCAGGGGGCACCACTAAATTGTAAGATACTAATTTTTAGTAGTATTGAATAAATTTGAAAGACTATAGCTTGTTAAATTTATTCTAATTACTGAACACGTCAAAATTAAATTCAACAATCTAAAGAGAGATGTTTTAAAACGTTGGTAGCGTGAACAGTGACTAAATTCAGCATTTTCCAGGAGGGAGCAAAATTTTTCCGGCATTTTATAGTTTAATACTGACAGGGTTACTCGGTGTTGCACGGGTGTTTTTGCTTCGTTTTTATATTTTTTTTTGCCAATGGAACGTCAAATAAATAACAGATTTTTTTAATTTTTCAAACATTTTTTATCAATGAAGTCTCCCTGCATGTCAAATATTGTTCAGATTGCTCCTGCGGCTTGGATGTGATAAGCGAATGCTCTCTCACACACATTACCTTTAATATCTCTATAAATACGTAGGTACAAGTAGGGAGGGGTGGAAAGATGCATCCCCCCACTACAGCATCAATTGAAATTTTTTTTGGTATAATACCTGTTTTTTGGAAAATGGTTGTAGCTTTTTTGGGAAGAGAAAGTGGAAGTTTTTTGAGAAAAAAAATTGGAAAAATACTTACGACTACCCCTCACCGTCATCAGTTTTTTTGAAAGAACTTGAGAAATTTCTGAAATGCATCTCCTCACCAGGAATTTTTATAGTAAACTCTAGGTTAAAAAAAAATTAAATTTTGGAAAACAGGGGAACAAATTGTCTACTAGGCTGAGTAAAGTTAAAATTTAAGAAATATATAGTAAATTCTAAGTAAAAAAAATTTTAATTTTGAGCAGCGTTGTGGTTGTATCTGCTGGATATAATATAGCCACTGATGTGACTTAATGCACACACCTGTGATCTTCAGTGTTTATAGAAGGCGGCAAGGGGTGCCATTTAAGACCCAACAGGGGCGCGTGGGGTGTGGGGGGCTGGCCGTTCCCTGGGCATATAGCTAAATCCGCCACCGGTTATAACCCCTCATAAGTTAGATTTAAGCAGATCTTCTACTGCTAAGCACATGCTTTTACTTTCTCTGTAAAGCACAAAAAATACTCTTTTTGTTATTCTGATTCCTTTCTCTGGAATTCTCTTCCACCTTTTCTCACTATATGTTTTCATCTCTCATTTCTTTTCGCCAGGGACTGAAAACCTTCCTTTTCTGGCAAATTGTGGTCGAGCGATTTTGAATGCCTTGTCGAAAGAAGCGCCATCAGCTTATAAAAATAATTTTTAGGTATAGTTTTTGAACGATATTTATCTGCGAAAAACATGGAACCCGGGCTAGTTATTTTTTTCGGGGACCATGTTCCCCGCTCGGCGGCCTTGGATACCATAAACAGCATGTCATTCGCCCAATATATCTTCTTGTCCTGGCCTCAAATGTTTCCAACAGATTAGTAAGGCTGTCTTACTAAGGCACGACTGTTGGGCAAAAATCCGTGGTGTTGAAATTTACTTATCAAAACGGTTTTGGCAATGTTTTCAGTAATAAAGTAATAATGCATCTTTTCCATTACTTTACAGACTATCGACGGTTACCGGCTTCTGACAAATAACTCTTTTTTTAATATATACAAAATCAGCCAACTTTCAAACGACCTATTGGTGGGAAGACATTTGAAACACCACAGTCAGTGGTATAGACTTGATAACCATTTGGTGAAAAGCTTTGAATGTCTCATATTATAAAAGTTTTAAGGCAATAGGAATAGATGAACTATTAAAACATCATTTTGGAAGCTGGTTATAGGACAGAAAACAGATATAACTATTTCACTTTCAGAAAGTTATATGTTTTATATTCTGTCAACGATTATCGTATCATGTATACCCATAGATATCTATGTGTATACCTACATATGGCACGTTAAAAATTCTTACTTGCATACTTACTTGTATGCCATAGGACATAATTATTCTTTTATACCCGTTTTGTCACGTAGTGGCCTCACGTGAGACAAAAATGTCGCAAACACATCGGTTATTGATACCGCGATAACGGTGATAGCTGCCCCTTAAAGATTCGCCGACCTTGACCCAAACATCAGAAGCAGTGAATGTCAAATAACAGAAAACAATTTTTTGGACAACAACAACATAGGTATTATCCAAATAAACTATTAATTGAAGTTATAGTAGGCTTCTTGTGTTATATAATGCAAGAAGCCTACTACTATACTATAAGTTTTGGTTTCAGTTTATTTAGCCATTTAACGGCTTGCAACCACGAGTTATTATTATTTATTAACCGCTAGGGTCGGAATGTAGTAGTACTTCGGCCCAGTTTAAACACGAAGGTTAAGGTCGTCTTTGCCAACCTGACCTATTTAGTTAAATTACTACGCCGGGACTAGTCTGAATAAAAAATTAGTTTCAAAATGACATTCAATAAAAAATAAGTTATTTTAACATGGTTACTTTTTTCTTTATAATTCAAAACTTTAAATCGCAAAAATTAAGCTTGAAGTTAAAAAATTCAGTCCCAGCTGTTTGTGACCTCAACCTCACAGCTTTGTACTGTGCTGTGCACAAGGAAAACAAAGAGAGGGTTAGCGCATCGCTGCTGTTTTCGCTTTCTGCTTTAAAAATGGAACGAAGCCGGCCGGCAAACGTCGTTATCAATAGAAGGGTTTTTTATTGGGACTATTTTGTTCGTTACTGGATTCATTTAAATATAATAAAAGGTGAGGTAATAAGGCCATTCATTTTGTGAGTTGTTTAGGATTTATTATTCTAGTAGAAGTTCCATAGATTAGAATAAGATTCTAGATAGGCTTTTTCAGTCATTGAATGTCTCGTAATTAATTATTAAAAGACTAAGAGGGGAATTTTTCCAAACATTTTCGGTCTGAGTTTTGCTGTGTAAATATTGAGATTAGCTTTTTTAGCTTTTAAAAACATTTAAAGCTGAATAAAGTGATCAGTTACATTTAGGGTATTTTTAAAATAATTAATGGTCAATAATTGTAATAATTATTGTAGATTTTATAATAACAAAATAAAAATGAATAATTAACAGTTAGAGTATGTGACTTTTAAAGTTTTACAAACTTGTTCGACAACATTTTTCTTTCATTCTTTCCAGATTGACCAGAGAAGACATTTTCATTTTAAGAACTTCTACTTTACATGTAGTAAAGATCCGATTCTACTAGTTTTCATCCAGCTACAACAGAAACATCATGCGTCTGACAATTCCACTGCTGGCCAAGGCAGCGATGAGGAGCAGGTCATCTCTCGGTCAGCAAATAGCAGACGACATAGAGAGGTACTCGCAGATGCATCCGACCATCCTCACGTTACAACACTACATCGATTTTGGTAACTTCACACTTGCTTATTGTCGACTCTGATTTGCAAGTTTTACTTTGCTAAACTTTACTTAATGTTCATCCGTAGTTGGTACGGAGTTTCAATGGTGGTGTGTTGGTTCTTGATCTAATCTGGTTTACGTTTGCCTTTCATACCTGACATAAGTTTTTATATAAAAACATATAAAACATAAGATTTTATATAAATTTAAAATAAATAACCATTTACCAAAATTTAATTAAAATTTCTAATTATTTGAATTGGGAATATGTACAGAAAAAATGTAGGCATATTTTTTTATAACATTCTTTTTCTTTCTTTATTCATTCACGTTTAAAAATCTAACACTTATTATTATTTTTAGTAATGATTTATTATAATTATTATAATTATCACTGCATTGATAACACATCACAATCATATCTGATAACAGTTTCGATGATCTGTGCCTTTGGTGACACCTATATCATCTTCTTTTCAATATCAAATACTTTGTATTAACTTCAAAATGAAATCTCTCTCTCTCTCTCTCTCTCTCTCTCTCTCTCTCTCTCTCTCTCTCTGTCAATAAAAATCACAAGTGTACTGGAACTTTGAACCCTTATTAAATTAAATCAGTATTGTCTTTTTTATTCTAGTGTTTATTTTTGGTTTATCGAATATTATTGTTGAGTTTGTTAATTTTTATACATTTTATTTATCCCTACTTTAAGTTTTTAATTCATTTGGCATCACTGTTTCCTCTGTTGACGTTGTCATCATCATTTTTCTCTGTTTATTTTTCGTTATTTTTTGTTGTATTTGTTTGTGCGTTCAGTTTGTGTTTATATTGTTCGGCGAGGGGCTTGCCCGTGCCTGGTTTATAATAATAATAATTATCATCATCACATCATCATCCTTAACCATCATCATCTCTACTGGTGTTTATATCGTGTACTCAAAAATAATCACCTTTGTCCTGGTGCCTAGTGATTTTTTTATTGAAAATCTTTAATCGCTCAAAACAAAACCAAATTTTTTTAAATCAAACAATAAAAGTATGTTAAACTACACAGCTAAATAATCCTTTGCGTGGTTTTCTAGTCATAATCGCTAATAAATATACCTATATTATTATTATACCATTACTGATGCTTTGATCACGTGCCCCATGCTGTGTTTACACGCTCTCCCATTGGTCGGCAAAGTTTTCTAGGTTAGAAGAGTCATTTTCCCAGTCTCTTCCCGCGTGATTTGCCTCTGTGAGCGTTTGTTCTTGTGTATGTGTGTGTGCATGTGTGTGTATGTGTATGTGTGTGTAGTTGTATGCTTAGGCATGTTTTAGTTGGTAGTTTAGATGAAGTCAAGGTTAGTTTGTGACTTAGAACGAAACTTATTTTGTATGTGTGTCTGTGTTATTTTTGTGGTAATTATATTTATTATGACTTATATGTATTATTTTTAATAATACAAATAATAATAATAGTAATATTGATACTTATAATATACGCATCAGGGGCGTAGCTAGGGGGGGGCAGGGGGGGCGAGCTGCCCCGGGCGCTATCTTGGAGGGGGCGCCGAAGAGGAAGATACAGTATATTCATGCTAGACTAACTCTCTCTCAAAGTTTGCGTAAGATGCAAGAAAAACAGTAGTTTCCTTCCTTGCATCAGGATGTCGTCCACAGTCTAGTTGTATATCTGCTGCTTCAGTCCATTTAGTTGTTCTGCAGCATCAAATTGTTAGGTTCTTAGGAAGGGAGAGAGCCATGTCACTCATGTGTTTTATTTCAAACCCACCAGCCACAATCTAGGCACAGATCTCCGGCTCAGGCAAGGTGGAACTTGGTGACCCCTTCATGCTCCAGCCACCAGTCATTTCACATCGTTGACGTAGAGCCAATGTTTTGAAAGCTGCTTGCTATCTAGAACGTCTGTGCCCTGTGCAGCACACCTCCTTTATGACATCAAGTTAATGACACACAGCCTAAGGACCATATTTAATTTCATCAGTGTGTGCATTTATTGACATTTATTTATTACATTTATTCTCACTGAGTTTTGTGGTTTTTAAAAAAAATTTATTTCTGTTCTTTACGGAATTTTAAATAAAATTTTTGCTTGCCGCATTTTTTTTCAAATACTGATTGCGAAAAGATGGCGCCAAAACGCACGCATATAAACCTACACTTTTAGTTCTTAAGAGAACGGCAAAAGTATGAACAAAGTAAACATCGAATCTTTTTCTCAACAAAAGTCAAATGATAAGAACAATAGGACACGTAACGTTTAACTTTAAACTTCTTCATTGCAACGGGGGAGGCCCGGGGGGGGGGGGGGGCGCAAAATTTATAGTTTCGCCCCGGGCGCCAAAAACCCTCGCTACGCCTCTGATACGCATGTTCTGTACGCAGTGTAGAAGACTACAGAACTATATTTGAAGATAATTTCGGCAGGCAACGTGTTAACAAATTAAAAGAGATTGTTAATAAAGTTGTCGTTTAACACACACACACACGCACACACACACTCGCACGTGCGTACATAATGTTTCATTTAATTTCTTACAACACGCACACGCACACAGTAAATACAAAGGTTAATTATTGTTACTGAAGTTTAACTGGGTCGAACTTCATACTTTCTGCTTGTTTATTTGTTTTTATTTCTTGTTTTTATTATCTTAAAACTAATATTAATTTTTTATTTCTTATTAATTAATTAATTTATTTGTTGTATCTTATTGATTGATGTCAGATGTAAATTTTAAAATGACGGTTTTCCAATATATAATGTGGTGTTTTCTTTCTTTTAATTTACTTTTAGTACTAATTAATTCTAAGGAAAATTTTTTTATAACCCACTTATATCATTAATATTCAATCGGGCAAAAAACTGTCCAATTGAAAATTGAAAAGCTACAAGGTACTGATGCTGATGATGATGGTGAGTAAAAGGAGAAAATGACAGAAGGTCCTAATTACGAGTTTTATCTCAGTGATATATTAATTATTTATTAATATTACTACGGAAGCAGGTTATTAATAGCTGTTGCCGTATCTATCAGAGGCGTGGATTCAGCAAAATGTTGAGGGGGGCGAAGATTTTTTAACTTTAACCCAGAGAAACTTCCAACAAAAATGACCATCCCAATATACATTTGTATGTTGTATTTTCATGTAAATCATCATATTAGTTAAAAAACCAGTTTAAAAAAAGTTAATTTTTATTTAATATTGAGTGCAGACAAAAAGCGTTTAAATTATGAATGTAACAAAGGGTATCGACGTTCTTTCATTTTTAAAAAATTGTTCACTGAATCATCAAGATCAAATAGACTAAAGGTTATACTAATAAAAGATCGGAAAATAATAGCAGAGATTTGACTAATTGGATATTTATCAACAAGTATGATAAATATTGTTTTCATCATCTAATCTAAATACTCAATCGTGTGTGAGCTAATAAAAATAATTCAAAATGAATTGGAAAAATCTTGGTGAGAGAGCTCAAGCAACCGTGTAGGATAAGAATATGTTAATTGTTTGTCAAGCTTGGACAGATACACGAATCTAAATTTCATACGAGTTTGATCGGATGGAGCGAAAGCAAGCAATCAATCGATTAAATTTCTGTAGCGCTATTTCCTTAGCGTTCAATAGTGTTTGGACACGAACTTATTAAACAGATAAGTTTTAAGCCCCCGACGGAAAACAGCGAGAGAAGTAGATTTAGTAAGAGAAGTAGGAAGAGAGTTCCAGAGAAAGGGACCAGAATAGGAAAAAGAGCGTTTAGGAAAAGAATGCTTAACAGAAAAAATACGAAAGTGGCTAAGAGAGAAAGATCGAAGATCAGACTTAGGAGGGATTTTTATTAAGTTTGTTAGGTAGATTGGAGAAAAGCAATTTTTAAATTTAACCATTAGTAAGCAAATTTTAAAAATCACCCTATATTTAAGAGGAAGCCAGTGAAGAAGAACAAGAGAAGGAGAGATAATTATGAGAAAAATAAGAAGTGCGAGAAACTAAGCACTAAAAGATTGAAAAATATTAGCAGTAGGTAGATTATAAGTAGATATAATTCAAAAAGTTTAATAATCTAAATACTCATTCATGGGTGAGCTAGAAAAGATATTTTTTTTATTTGGTGAAAAAATCTTGAGGGGGGCCGTGGCCCCCCTCAGCCCCCCCAATCCACGCCTCTGGTATCTATTATTATCTCCAATGGAGATTCTCCACCTCCAATATCAGCATATCATCATCATCATCGTCATCGACGTCATCGCATCGCTTTCTTAAAACACCAACCAACCAACCAACCAACCAACGATATCTACACAAATAACGACACATTCAACCAGCCAATCCATCTGCGCTGAATTATCATATTTTTTTAAACAGCTGTTATACAAGTTATAAAGCCTTATAAAACCTCAGACAACTCATCAATAACAGGCACAGATACTGAACTCCATCGTAAACAAAGTTTAAACATTTTTTTAGTCTTCTCTTTTCACGCCAAATCCCAGACAATAATGCTGTTGTGTGCTTGTATGGTTACGAGAGGAATGCTATGGTGGTTTTTATACCAAACATTTATCTATACATTCTATATGTGGTGTTTTTTAAACTTAATAAATCTTTATTATTATTATTATTATTATTATTATTGTTTTTCTGCAGATAAATGCTTGAGGTCAATCAGCTTCATTTAGGCCATGAAGCTATAAATAAATAATGAGTTGCATCGTCCATCTCCCTCCCCTCCCCCGATATATTTCAGATCTCTTCATCACTTAAGGCGGTCTTTTGGAAGAATAAATCAGAAAGAATTAATTGATTATGAAAATTAGCCACATAATTTCAAGAATTATTTCCTTTAACTTATGTTAATTATAACATCACTGAGTGTTCGCATCTCCGGTGTGCTCCAGAGGTGGGCATGGGTTGGGTTGGGTCGAAATAAAATTGATTTAAAAAAAATAAAACAAACATTTTAATTGTGGGTTGGGTTAGAAAATTTAACTTTTCAGGTGGGTCGGGTTAGGCTGGGTTTAGACCCGGGTGCCAAATTTTTTTTTCGGCTGACCGTAGCAAATTTACGGCTGGCCGAACTTCTTATGGCTCGATTACGGCTGGCCGAACTTCTTATGGCTCGATTACGGCTCACAAATTCACGGATCAAATTAATACGTATATCAGCCGTAAATTTTCAGAAATCTTAGACACTTTATCCTCCTAAAAGATCTGATGACCGGTGGAGGGGTAATCGTAGATACTTTGCCCAAAAAATGTCCGCACCGAAAAAAATATTATTAATACGGGTCGCATTCCTCTCAGCCGTAATAAAATTTGGCGGCAGTCTATAAAAATTCGGCGAGGCGATGCCCGGGTATAAATGGGTTGAGTTGGTTAGGTCGACCAAAAATGGACCCATGTCCACATCTGGCTTCTGGGGTACTCTGCATGGGTCAAGGACACAAACACGAACGATTGGTCTGCTGAGTTTTCTTGTATCGGCCCCGATGGCATGGGAACTCCCCCCCCCCCGTCAACCTCCCTGATCCTACTAATGGCCTCTTGGTCTTCCGCCAAAAACTGCTTATGGA
Organism: Erpobdella octoculata; assembly: GCA_963978895.1. NCBI lineage: Eukaryota > Metazoa > Annelida > Clitellata > Hirudinida > Erpobdellidae > Erpobdella > Erpobdella octoculata. Next base: position 3,543,250 of record OZ022242.1, read on the forward strand.
AGACTGTAGCTCACTGCTTGCTGAATGTTTTTGTTGACTGTGATTTGGTGACCCAATTTAGTAGAGAAGCGATTTTGATAATAACAATAATAATAAAGAAAAAATCTAAAACATGCAATGTGACAAACATCTATTGTTGTAAGTTTGGTATATACAAAATATATATTTGGGTTGCAGTACTTGTTGTTATTCTTGTAATCATTATTGTTCATCTTCGTATTTGTATTGTTCTTAAGACTTTTAAAAGATGTATACATTGTTGTTGTAATTAACATACGTAATACGCATACATAATTACATATATTATAATTTGCTATCAACTCGTAGGCACCAAGTTACAGTCTGCACAAAACTCGTCCAAGTTTCTAATAAAAGAACTGCCTGTCAGATTGGCCAACATCATGAGAGAACTTTATCTTCTTCCAACTCAGTTGCTACAAACATCTCCTTGTCAAATCATCCAAGGATGGTTAGATGTCTTAGGCTGTATCTGTTTATATGTGTGTGTGTGTGTATACTTAATTGTGTCTGTGTTTCTGTATGTGTTTGTTTATGTTTGTCTGTTTGTGTGTATGTGAGTGTGCATGCTGTTGTGGCTGTGATAATTATTCAAACTTATCTTTCTAGCACCTTCAACAAAGATATATAATGAGATATGCTTAAGGAATGCTATTGTTTTTGAAAGACTATTTGCAAATAATAATGACTGTAATAAATTTGATCAAAGAAAACAAGAACTGATCTCTTTTATTTTATCCAATGACACATGACCAACAATAGCATTATCATCATCACCACCATCTTCATATCAAATATCATGCTATCATCTGAATACAAAATAAGGTACACCTAATATGCTCAATGTTCACGCACGATATAAAATATAAGGTCCACCTAATATTCACCAATGTTCACCATTTTACATTCATTCAGGTACGAGCAGAGCTTTTATGAACTCATGCAACTCAGACGGCTCGATCTGGAAGATGAAAAGTCCATTGACAAGTAAGTAGGCGGAGTTGCATTTGTTATCATCAGGTGTTTCATGCATATTATGTACTAGGCAGGACTAGCTAATTTTTCAGGTGTTTCCTGGCTTTTTTCTGCCTGCTCTTCCTCATTTCCTTTATTTTCTCTTTCTTATTAAATCCCTTTTATTAACTTCACCCCCATTCTTTCTTGCTTGAAAGTGAAAAAATAAACAAATTTCCACAAATTTCATCCAATCGAGCTAAAATTTGGAATATAGGCTCGCTCCTCATGCCTCATGGCAATAAAATTCTATAAAATTTTGAAAAAATAAATTTTATTTCTTAATTTTAAAATTTAGTTACCTATGTTTTGAAGCAACAACTAACCAGGTATAATTATATAATTAGTTACATTTATAAATTTGAAAAATGTAGTTTTTAAAGAAAAACTTGCATTAAATAAACAGCCGAGGAATCCTGAAATATAAAGGATTTGCGGAAAAATCGTTTTTAAGGTTTGCTTGTTTTTGAATGAATTTTAGTCAATTTTTATTTTAAAAAAAACCAACAAACTTATATTAATGTTTAATTATGTATGCAAGGCTTTTAAACAAACTGATTATATTAGGTTTAAGCATTCACTTCTTAGCAGATAGCAGAAATTGAAAGTGCATAAAAGATTTAAATAGCTAAATTTAAACTAGACCTTTTGTAACCTCTAGAGATCAAGATTGTGGACATAACATAAATAAGACTCCATAAATAAGATGCCAGATGGCAGCATCTTTTTCAATATTTCAAATAAAAACAATCTTTGGCCCAGTTATTGAAATCAACAGTCTGTCCTTCATCCAGGTCATCATGAACCTATATTGGTGTCTACAGGTACATTTCTTCCATGGGTGTTGTTTATTTTGTTTGTTGTTATTTTGTACATAAAACAATTTATTATTAGTAATTCGTTTGTTTACGTGGGAGTTGTCATAGAGACAAAATGTAGTTATTTGTATATTTCCAAAAAAGTTCAATTTCTCGTTGATTTTTTAGGTTTTGCTTGTTGAATGCTGTATTATATATATATATATACAAGTGTGTACATTAGATGAGTGTATGCTTCCGAATCTGTATAGATAAATGTGTATTATTGTATATATTAGTGTGCATTTGATCTCTATGAATGTTTGTATACATGTATGTGTTGTTGGTGCAGTAATTATTTTGTTGTGACCTCCTGTTGACCTCACAACTCAGCATGTGGCAGGCCTGCCTGCTCTAACTTAACCTCAGCAGGTTGTTCTTAAGGTTATTGTATTTTCAGGTAGCTGTTGCTGTTTTACATGAACCTCATTGATTATTATTTTTAATTATTTTTTTATTTATTATTGATTATTATTTTTAATTAGCTCTTTATTTATTATTAGGTTCTTTTTTCTTGTTATATATTAGCTTCTTTCATTTCCAAATAATCATTCTTTTCTTTGTAGAATTACAAAAGAAACTTCATCATTCAATTCTGAACACATTTTCAACTCTATTTGTCTACAAGTTCAAATAAAAAAAAAATATAGATTTTTTATTACTTATATTTAAAAGTACAAATTTATAAGTATATTTATAAGTATGTTAAAGTAAATGTATTAATGAATAGCACTGCACATACAACATTGATGAGGTTATTGTACAAATAGCACTGCACTGAACATACAACATTGATTACGTTTCTTGATCATCCAATCAGATTCACCGAGGGGCTCGACTGCATCAGGAATCGCCACACGACGGTGGTGGAAACCATGGCCGAGGGAATTCTCGAATTGAAAGCCAGCATCGAACTCGAAGACAAAGAGGAGGGGAAGAACCTAAACGGAAGGGGGGAGGAGTCGCGGCTATACCTCGGGGACAGTTACGGGGTGGATTCGAGGGTCAAGTATTTCCTCGATAGGTTCTACATGAACAGGATCGGCATAACCACTCTGCTCGGACAACATCGTAAGTATTTTTTAGTTTCAGTTTGTTTGTTTTTTGGATCTTTTTATACTTTGTCTTTTTATGCTCAAATAAACTTTTTCATATTCAGAAAATTTTCGTATCATTAGTGATCATTTGTGAGCGATGATCATTAGTTGAGATCAAATTGAAAATTGATTTCCTCACAGTTGGTCTCTACTCGAAAAAGAAGAAAGTTGATTATGACGGCTTCATCGGGGAAATTCAAGCCAAATGTGACGTCCTTGCCGTGGCCGAAGGTGGGTGGTCCTCGGACCCGCGTGTTGTCGTGACGACCGGATGATTTAATGAATTCAATTTAATCGTTTAATTGTGATTGATTTTCAGCGTTGTTATAAAAAAAATCGGAGTTGTTAAACGCTTATCGATATTTAACGACAGACGCCTTCGACAATGCACGATTCCTGTGCGAGCAGTATTATTCGATCGCACCCGACTGCGAGTTTGTCTGCGAAAACGGTGAGTCACATTGATTATGTTAATGTGGGTTACATTAATTATGTTAATGTGGGTCGCATTAATTATTTTAATGATATTCGTTTATTCTTGCCATGTCATCATTGTACTAATGTTTTTTTTTTCAAATATATTGTTATCTGGCCATAGAGATGATCCGCAATGTCGTTATATTGATACATGAGTGATTAAAATGTTGTGATATAATAAGTCCAATGAAAAAAGTATAAATAATAATTGTCTAAAGTTGACAATTTTTCATTGTGTAAAATGAAATAAAAAAAATTGATTAAAATGTTTAGCTTATTAAAAGTTTGGGATGTTTTCTATTTAAATAACTTTCAGCGACATTAAATGTAATTTAAATTTATAATTAACATAATAACGGCCATAATAAGTGCACTTTTTACTCGGCTCAGTTAACTTTTTTTATCTTCACGTAAACAGCATTACCGGGTTCAAAGAGCGACCGCATCTATGCGACCTACGTGCCATGTCACCTTTATCACGTGATTTTCGAACTTCTAAAGGTTGAAAAACTTGTTTGTGTTTTTAAAATTCAAATTGATTTCAGTTTAATTTTTAAATTTAAATTGTTTCGTTAGCTTTTTCACCACCATTTTCAATGTTACTTGTTAACCATTATCGATACCAATATTTTACCCATTGTTAGTTAAAGCTAAGCAAACTTGGATGGGCTCATCATTGATTAACATATTTAAATTGATCCCAATCGGACAAACACGATATAGCTGATGCGAGACCCTGCTCAGATTCCCACTTTGAACCAAGCGTGCTAATCTATCTATTAATATATGTGGAGTGAACTGCTGATTGAAACTGCTTATATTGTAGTGGCCCTGATGTTAAATTGAGCAAAGAAAGTGCAATTATCATTTTACTTTTTTTTGTCTTAAACAAAAATGAGGTTATAAGTGTGGTGAAATTGTTCTAAATAATCATTTCAAAAATTATGAAATTAATATCTTAGTAATATATATATATATATTATATAGAATTCATTGAGAGCAGTGGTCGAGTTTCACAAAAATGAAGTCAACCTGCCCAAGGTCAAAATGCTTCTTTGTAGGGGAACGAAAGACATCACAATCAAGGTAAACATGTGATTAGTTGATAAATTAAATTTCTACTGACCAATTTCAGTAGAAATTTAGTCAGTCGCCAATACCCCTATTATTATATTTTTAAAAGGTTCTCTAAAGTCTAAAGCGTGGCCAACAGTCCATTGATAATAATCTAGAGAAAGCAATTTTGAATAAAATCCAGTTTTTTAATGATCACCATTTCTGAACAGTAAGTTTATTTGCTCGTGTAGATTTCCGACCAAGGAGGTGGCATAAAAAGGAGCGAAGTAAAAAAGCTTTTTAACTACATGTATTCGACTGCACCTCGACCTGAAGGTGACTCACAACCTCCCCTGGCTGGCTACGGGTACGGGTTACCCCTCTCGAAACTCTACGCTCGATACTTGAGCGGAGATCTCTATCTCCACTCTGTCGATGGTTTTGGCACTGATGCAAAGATTTGCCTCAAGGTGTGTAGCAGCTGGGAATTTTTTTTTAGTTTACTAATATTCAATCAAATAATTATTAGCTGTTCGATTATTCAGTTTTTTTAAATTATTATAACTAATAATTTTCTTATACTAATTACTTTTATTGTGTATTGTTACTATAATATTTTTTAACTTCAAGATTCAATCATAAATTTTTAAGTTGCAGGACTAGCATAGAATAACTATTAAATGCAGCACATATGTACCTAATTAGCCTTGAAAGTATTAGCTAGCTTGGTTCAAGCTTTCCCTGACTCACTCACCTATTGATAGGTTCTAGTATTGTCATTGTTGTTTACTGTTGTCGGGTCCCTAACTTGACTCCAGAACGCTCAAATGGTTTTGCTAATTGGGTTCTCATCACGGATAAGGATTGAGATAAGACACGTTGTCAATATAAAACATTTTATCGCGGCGTTGGGCGAATTTGTTATGCTGTTGAGATCAACAATTATTAACATCAGATAAAATAAATGATTTTGTTTTATATTTTCCAACTTTTAGGCGAACCTCAACGAAGCCCGAGAAATTCTTCCAGTATTCAACAAGACGAGCTCACTAAAATACACCCAGTCAGTTCAGACTCCCGATTGGAGCGTCTACGAGGTTCTCAGGCCGTGAAGGGACGGGGGACAGATGGGTGCGATCACACGAGGGGGAGAGATAGTTTTTTTGTGTATGTTGCAATACATCCTCCTTCCTCTTTGTTTGTAGATTTAGAAGACCACAGATGCATCTCTTATAATGATTTTATGTTTGACTGAAAATGTAGTTCTTATTGTAAATCTTAAATTTTATTTGCAAGGATTATTTATTTTGTTATTAATTTTACTGTTTTCTCAAATGGAAAGTAGTCTGAAGAAGGCCATTCAAATTATTAACTACCACCTAGTGATGTTCCTATAATTTATTTGAGGTTTCTGGTCACAAATTAGTCTGATTCAATTAGTCAAAACTACAGATGATATGAAACATGATGATGGAGATGGATAGAATTTTTTAGTTGACCAATTTACAAAAGTTTTCGCCTTAATCTACCACGTATGTATTTGCTTAATATCGTCTGTCAACATGGGTGCCAAAATAACAGCTTACCTTTTTTAGGTGCAAACCTCGTGTGCACAATTAAGACATTTGTGATTTTCACGTTCAACTTATGTGACTGATGATAATCATACGATAATTAATTTACTGAGCCAAATTTTTTTTTTCTGTGGCTGACTTGTTAGTTTTAATTTGGTCAATGCATTAATGATTGGCTCAACAGTTCCGTTTTGCTAATATTATTTCTGCTACATTTAGTGTATTCATATATTGAAAGAGACTTGAAATTCAATGTTTAAAGATGATACATGATTTTTTTTCACAGGATAAAATTTGTCACATTATTAAAATATTCTTTTCTGATTTTATTGTTCATGTATTGAAATATGCAATCGAGCCCAGCTGTACAAATACAAACTATCAATTTGTGTTACATGATGGGAATGGGAAAATCAAATAAAATGAAGCTGCAGAACTGAATTTTCTTACATTGGTACCTACCGCAGCCCTGTATTTATATGGCCCCAATGTACCTAACTAAAAAAGTAGTGTAATTACATTTCATATAAAATATAGTTGGCAATGTACTTAACCACATGTACATTATGCAATCAAATTTGTGCTTCATGCGAATCAGGGGAATGCCGCTCTTGGGACCCCAGCACATACCTACACTTATATGCACAAGGGAATGTCATTGGACTCATCAGCATAGCATTGGACATCCTTTTTAGTCCAATGTCAACAATAAGCTGCCTACTCATCGCACCACCTAGTACAAATAGTCAAATAGGCCATTATTATCAACCACTGTATTGTTTTGCTTTGTCCGTTCACCACATTTGACAGTTTCAATATTGTTTTATTCTAGTCAAATTGACAATAAGCAAATTAAAAAAGCAAGCAAGATCACTCCAAATAAAAGTGTTTAAAGTAAACAGTTACAAATTAAAAAAGTAGTTAAACTATTTTCCAAACTAAACTAAAAATAAAAACTAATGCTTTAACCAAAAAAGTAGTTCAACTTTTTGACATCATTGTATGGTCCCAAACATCGTCAGAAGAAACGAAAAAAAGTTGATCAATTACTGATGATAACAAAAAACACTTTTTGGCAAGACCTAATCAGTCTAGCCACCGATTATAGATCATCTAAAAAATAACGTGTAACACACTCATATAACCAGTTTTATTTCAGTATTATTTTGAAGCCAAATTATTGTGAAACAAGAAAAGGAAAAAACGAGTTTTTTAACACAAACTTTAATTTCAAATACACTCGATTTAGAAATACGAAAGATGTTCAAATTAAGTTTTTTTTTTTAATTGAATTATGCATCCAATATAAAGCTATGCTGAAAGTTTCAGCTTCCTAGCTAGTCAAAAAGCTGGTTAAATTTTACTTGCAGAGAAAGCCACACACAAACAGATATTGTAACCTAAATAAAAGTTTGTAAAAAACATAATATCACTGTGTTTATGTAATCGATCAGTTCATTATTTGCTAAATTGTCATCAACTGTACATTTAAAATGTTTTCGAACAATTCGAGTTCGCTTTTTTTCTTTGCAGACAGTTTTCAGTTCACAAGAGAAAAATAAATTAATTAGAAATATATTTAATTCTGTCATCATTAAAAAAATGATTTCATTCAGGAAATTGAAAATGCAGATACAACTGTTAGTGACAAGGTATCCTATCAAAAGAGCAAAAACTTAAGGGCAAAAACAAAAGGGCGAACACAAAAGAGCGAAACTAAAAAGGGCGAATGGTAAAAAGAGCGCACACTAATAAGAGCGAAAATGAAAAGGGCGAAACTAAAAAGAGCGCACAATAAAAAAGGCGACCATCAAAAAGGCGAAAACATGAAATGTTAAAATTAAAAATTTAGCCCACGCTAGGACACAAACAAACTTTCTTTCTTCTGCTATATCGCTTTCTCTCTCTTTCTCTAGATGGAGAGATGGACAATCTCATTCTTTCCCATCTTCCTTTTGTGTTTTTCTTATCTCCTTTTCCCAAGATGATGATGAAATTGTGGCGGGGTGTTCTAAATGTTTAGTAGATATTATAACAGTTAATCTTCTTTTTAACCCCCTCTCTCTCTTTCTTCTCTCTTTTTCTCTCATAGCTTCCTATGAAGATTCCCTCAGGCGAATGTTGCAAACACATTAATAAAACATTAATGCCAGATGCCATGGTCACGGTCGGGAAACTTCCTACCTAATTACCGTTCAAACTTAAATTTCTAGATATGTATTTTTGGTACCAAGTTGGTTATAGAAAAATTTTCTTACGTAAAAAACTATATAGTTTTACAGTTTTTGGGCAAAAAGTGATAAGAAAATTATACTCAGCAGTGTAGAGCTATAAACAAATAATAATAATATTATAAACTACATTGTCAAATTAAACTTTATTTAAAATATTTCTTAAAACGTAAAAAACTATATAGTTTTACAGTTTTTGTGCAAAAAGTGATAAGAAAATTATACTCAGCAGTGTAGAGCTATAAACAAATAATAATAATATTATAAACTACATTGTCAAATTAAACTTTATTTAAAATATTTCTAGACATTTTAACTGGGAACAATTTGATCGCGGACATTTTATATAGCGATAAAAAGTTGAAAAAATATACGCAATTAAAATATACGTTTTATCATGAATTTTTTGATCATGGAACCAAAAGAAAGACAGAGAAAACTTTATTTGTTTGCGTGCGTGCGTGAATGAGAAACAGAGAAAGTAGAAAGAAGGAAAGAGAGAAAGAGAGAGAGAGAGGGAGAGAGAGAAAGAGAGAGAGAGAGAGAGAGAGAGAAAGAAAGAAAGAAAGAGTAAGAATGTGATATGGCAAAAGAGAAACTTAATTTGTGCACGTGTGTGTGTGTGTGTGTGCATGTGTGTGTGTGTGCGTGTGTGTGATAGATAGAGAAAACCCTGCAATGGCGAATATCTCAAATGGTTAAATTTTAAATTACTAGCTAAGTTGCGCGGAATTTTTAGAGGTTTTTCCATCTTTTTTTCCATCGCCTTTTCTTTTCCTCCGTTTCCTTTCTTTTCCCGCTTGCTCTCCCGTTCCCGCTTATTCTCTTACTCGCTTGCCCCATCTCGCTCGCTCTTCCGCTCCCGCTTGTTTTCCACTCCCGCTACTTTTTTATTCCTTTGGTCATTTTTATTTATAGATAACATTTCATATAATTAACAAAAACTTATTTTCGCCTTTTTGACGTTTGCTTTTTTTATTGTGCGCTCTTTTTAGTTTCGCCTTTTTCATTTTCGCTCTTATTAACGTGCGCTCTTTTTAGCATTCGCCCTTTTTAGTTTCGCCCTTTTGTTTTCGCCCTTTTGTTTTCGCTCTTATGTTTTCGCCCTTTTGATAGTAAACCAGTGATAATGGTTCAAATTTTGTGAAGGCATTCAAAGAGTATGCAAGGGAAGATGTTGAAGAAATTGACGATGAAAAGGATGATGATGACGACGAGGATACAGATGTCGCACTATTACTTTTGACCTGGCAAATGACGCGCAACTTGATGTTTTTCTAGCCCCACATCACCATTGTGCGTGCCCTAAACATCACCATTGTGCGTGCCCTAAACCAAATTCATGCAGCTTTTGTCTCGGGTATAAGTCGATCCAAGTATAAGTCGGATAACAGTTTCCAATTCATATACTAATGAAAAATGTTGGGCGTATTATTTTTTATAACTATTTGTTCTACTAAAGTTTTGATGTTGTAACCTATATGCGCCCAACGTTTTTCGTTGTATATGAATTAGAAACTGTTTAGTATGTTACCATAATGTGACCAAGTTATTCAGAAATTCTTCCAGACACATAGGAATATTATTTTATACTTTTTAGTGCGCAAGAAAAACGTTGTTCTTTTTTGTTTTTTTTAAATGTATTTTTCATGATGTAAAAATTATTTTCTACTTTTTCGTTTCTGATGGGTGAAATTTTGTAAGCAAACTCAAAGTGACTCAAAAATTGATTGCAAGATTTGAAACAGACAGAGAAACAAACAGACAGACAGAGAAACAAACAGACAGACAGAGAAACAAACAGACAGACAGAGAAACAGAGACGACGAGTTAATAAAAGCATTGGTAAAAACGTATTGAATTCGCGGACAGACAAAAGCTCAAACAAAAAGACAACAAAGTGACCGAATGAAATGTTGTAATAAAGAAGTTGTATGTAGCTCTGTCTTTGCCACTTTTCAGACATCGAGCTTGAATTCTTAAAAGAATATGTATCAGTACTTTGTCCACTCACTGCAGCCATCGATAGTCTTCAAGATAAAAAACTTTTTATCTGGGCTACCTTTTGCTAAGGAGCTAATGAGATTGTGGCGCTATATATTCTACAGCAACTCCAGCTTGCCAATAAATGATTTTTTCTCTTATTCACCCAAGAAGCCGTGACATAAAGGGAAGACAATTGAGTTCAGATCCAGTATCTGCAGTACCTTGACAGTTCTGACTGAACATTGAGTGCTCTTAAGTCCTTTTCAGTCATCGAGATGTTTTCCCAAACGACAAAATGGCCACTCAGATGCAACTTTTGAAACTTACTCTTTCTCAAGAAAAATCAGTGACATTATCTAAACAAAGTGGCTAATTTTTATGATATGCTTACATCTAACAACTTTATTGAAAGTGGAGATTGCATTTTTAAAACACTGTATTTTAAATACTTTAGAACCCTAATATTTTGTATTGGTATTTGAAATACTTTTACAATAAGTATTACTATTCTATATTCGAAATACTTTTAAAATGTATATTTTTCCATGCACTGATGCTAATCTACAAAAGCTCTAAAACTCTTAGATTAAAAAAAGAATATCTACATAAATTTTAAACTTATAGATTATGACAGAGCTTATTTAAATAAAATAAAACCATCAACAAGTAATAATGTATTTCAATTATTAAAAGGTGTGACAACAACAAAAATCTTACTCGTGCATAAGAAAAAGTTACGAATATCAATATAGACACCGGCTTTGAGAGTCGTAGGACCCGGGTTCTATTCCCAGTCCGGGCACGTAATTTCCTTGAGCAAGAAACTAACTCACATGTGCTCACGTCAACTCAGCGTTATCTAGGGTTAACTTCTCATGTCTATGTAAATACTAAATAGCCTGTTCTTCGAAGTTTCCTATTCCAAAAGGAATCTTCGTAAGCGCCTCTGACTCTATCTGGCACTATACAAATATATTCATTCATTCATTCATTCTCCAAAAACAACGTAATTAAAAAGAATAGTTTACAAATGTAGATTCCAACTCCTACCCAAATAAAATTATCTTTCAACTGAAAAAACAGGATTACATAAAAGTTGTCATTTCATCAAGTTCAATTTACTTGCATGAAATCTATCTCAGTAGAATCTTGATATATCCAACCTAAAATTCAAAATACAACTTTTTTTTAAAGAAATGTTACTTTTTAACGTATAAAAAATTTCTAAACGCTTTTATTGGTTGTCTATATGCCGATATCTAAACAGCAATTTAGCAACAAAAATCACGATTCTGTATGATGAAGAGCAAAATTAATTTTACTTTCGAGAATCACTTGAATTTCCAGCAAAATATAATCATTTCGAATTCTGAAAAGAGTTTTTTCTGGAAATCCTTTCCACCAGACAAAAACCATTTTTCCTCTGAATACCAGTGTGCTGGCATTTATTCCTTGAGATACCAAATAAGGTATGGCAGGATCCAATTGCATATTTGCGTCGTCACTTGTTTGTCCAATTAAAATTGTTCTATTTGCAAGTGACTGGATGGAAATTATTCAATGTTTAATAAACAAACTCTTAGTTTTCATGCCAACTTGACGTGGGTGTAGGTAAGTCGTAAATGAATGAATTTCAAAATTGAAAATAACTTTATATTGGTTAGTTATTAAAGTGATTTTTATTCTATTTTTGGTGGTTGATATATTGATTGTTTCTTATATTTTCTTAAAAATCACTATTCAAATTATTCTATTTTATTTTGCTTCCCTGACAATCGTGACTTTTTGTGTTTTTTTAAATTATATTGCGTTATATTTCGTTTCACTCACGACAAAGGTGTTGCACATAGAAGCGCTTAAAATTACAATAAACTTAGACTCGAAATTAAATATAGAAAAATTATATTAACTCAAAAGAAATCATTATGACTCTATAACATCGAAAATACACTTTGAATATATCGTTTATTAACGAACACGCGGTATAACACTCAGCTAAGACAATAGATAGACAATAATATAAGTAAAGTTTAATATCTAATTAATATTAATGTAAAATCGCTGTTTTTACAATAGGTTTTCCCATTGATAGACGTTAAAGGACTTCGAATAACTATTATGGACATTATTAATAAACCAGAAGGTATAACTAGCCGTAACAAAGCTTCATTTATTATTTTCCAATAAAACATCAAAACCATTCTATTGAGCCCGGTATACGATTTGGTGATATCGTAACATTGGTGATCAGAAGTGGGATACAAGAATGGTTTTGAAATCATTGGATGAGCTTTGGGCGAGTGAAATGAAAGACGAGCTGGAGAAACGTGGCCTGAGCGATACAGGTAAAAAGGACGAACTTATGGAACGCCTCTTAGCCGCGTTAGTGGATGAGGGCTATGGGCCTGACGACGACGAATATCTATTCGACATTGACGAGGAAGCTGTGGTCAAGCGAAGGAAATTAAAAAACAAATTGCTGGAGGAAGAAAGACAACGAGCGAAAGAAAACATGGCAGCACAGAAGATGACAGGAGAAGGAATGATTCTTGGCCACGGAAACAAAGTGGCAGCAGCCGGTACAACTGTTGAGAGTTTGGTCGCAGGGTTGGCTGAGGCAGTGGTGGACACGGTTCTGGACCAGCGGGCTGCTGGTGATGTGGGTTGCTGCGGCGAAACCCAATTTGAACTGGAGTCCACCAGCTGTGTCTCAGAGCATGTGACGGATGACGGCCGTACAGACTGCACAAGTCAGGTGGGTCATGATGATGAGCCTGTCAAAGACGGTCATGATAAGGAACCTTGCAAAGATGCTCAAGATGAACCATGCAAAGATGGTGACAGTGATACAGTCGGTTTGGACGTCAAAAACCAAACTAAAGAAGATGAGAATGTTGAAAACAAAATGCAAAACGATGAGGATGAAAGTGACGATGATTATTATAATAATGGCAATAACAACTATGGCTTTCACCCATACAGCGACGGTTCTGAAACGGAAGCCTCCATAACAGACGACGGCACCGAATATTCAGGGTCAGATTTTAGTGAAGAATCTGACTCGGATGAAGCAACCGAGGATTTAGAAACGGACGAAACTCCAATGGAAAAATACGTCAAAGTTAACTTGACAAGAAAAGAAGACACTGATTTGAGAGACGATGGCGATAATTTGAAGAAAGATCCGCTGGACGATACGAAAGTTGACACCGACGAAAGAGCCGAGTTGGAATGTGAAAAGAAAACGTTCGATTGTAGCTTGGAAGAAAACAAACATGACGGCGATGAACTTCTCCAAAACAACAATAGCAATGCAGCAAGCAAAAACTCTGGAAAAAATGAGACAAGAACAGAGAACGGTACCGAGGGTTTTAAATCAGATGAATCCACAGAAGATTCTAGATCAGATAGACTAAGAGTCATTGTAAAATCAAATAACAGTTTGATGAAGGGATTTATTGGATTTATGGAACGACGTGTTTTCGAAAAACCTTTTGAAGAGTTTCTTGAGAAAGATCTAAAGGATGTGAAGGAAGAAGAAAAAGCAGACAATTCCGATAAACCGTGCAAAGATGTTCAGGACGAGGCATGCAAAAAAGGCTGTGATGAACCGTGCAAAAATGGCGACGATGAGCCAAAGAAAGACTCTGTTGATGAGCCAAAGAAGGACTGGAAGAAACTGTGTCAAACGGTCAAGAGACTTGACCATGTGGTTTGCGAATTGCGGTCAAAGCCACGAGTAAAGATTAAGGTATTTTGGTGTTCGTGGCCGAGTCGCATTTCTTAAAAGCGATATGCTGTTCGGGACGAACAGAATTAAGAAGGGGGTAATAATGTAAAATCGCTGTTTTTACAATAGGTTTTCCCATTGATAGACGTTAAAGGACTTCGAATAACTATTATGGACATTATTAATAAACCAGAAGGTATAACTAGCCGTAACAAAGCTTCATTTATTATTTTCCAATAAAACATCAAAACCATTCTATTGAGCCCGGTATACGATTTGGTGATATCGTAACAATATAAATATGTCTCCACAATTAATAATCTACAAGTTGAATAATTATTGAAAATTTTTCATCTGATTACACCCAAATTTTAACTATAGCTTGCTTTTAGACAGATGTACATGCTTTCTTCTTGTTGCAAAAAAATATTGAAGTCAAGAAGTCTAAAAGTTCTGTAGTAGATTTTTCGTAAAAAAAGTAATTTTTCTGGTCTTCAAAGTTTTTCAAATTACAAATCACAGAAACACACTATTTTTTTTTATTTAAGGCAAAAATATTCAGCAGCGTTTCTAAAATTATTATGCACATTAATTTGTACTTAATTCAATCCCAGTTTTTTTGTTACGGTGTCAAATGACTAGGAGTAACGTTGTACTGAATGGACCACCTTACATGGTACTGAATGGACCACCTTACATGTTACTGAATGGACCACCTTACATGGTACTGAATGGACCACCTTACATGGTACTGAATGGACCACCTTACATGGTACTGAATGGACCACCTTACATGGTACTGAATGGACCACCTTACATGGTACTGAATGGACCACCTTACATGGTACTGAATGGACCAGTTAATTAATTACAGAGTTATTATTGATTATAGTTGCAATTACAATAGTGATCAAGCACTCATCCAGGAGTTAGTGTTGGACGTGTGTATAAAACAAAATATAAAATGGAGACAAGGAACATCTAAAAATGCGACGAAACAGAAATGAAAACTGAGCAAGTTTCGGAACATGTCACAACATACATGCTACATAGGCGATCGCTAAGTGGCAGCCATGACTCGACGGTGACAAATGATGAACAGGAAATACTTGTTACTATTTTCAATTGCAGTTAATGCTTATGGGTGCTTAATAACATCATTTTACATCATCCCACGAGCGAATTTCAAAAACATTTTTTTTGCGAAATGAACCACCGTGATGCACAAGTAGGACTCAATCAACCGGCTTGGTAGCGGAAACAAATCTTTTCAAGTGATTCCAACATTGCTTGTAAAACAGCAATAAAAACATCACCAATCTGATTAATATTGAATAACCATAAAATTTTATCTGTCATGATGTTAGGTTCTCCAGTTGTCCAGTTAAATGTCGTTCTGCAGTGTTTGACATTTTTATTCAATTAAATCTATTAAATAATCGTTTAATGTGATTATTTGGTGTGGTGAAAAATAAAATTGTTGCAGTTTGTAATGTAAAACTATGCATTATGATTGGTTTAATGTTTTTTATAAGCAGAACATCGATTTATAGAGCGGCCCATTCAGTACATTGGGTGGTCGATTCATTACGACCACGACGTCCTGAATGGACCACCTAAGTCTTAGAGGTGGGTTCACAAAAATGTCGTTTGTAGTAATAACCTGATTTTTAAAATGTATTTAAATTTAATTATTTGTTTCTACATGTATCAGCCTTACATTTGTCATTAAAATATTTAGAAAATCTATGTAAATAATTAAATAAATTTATTGTTAATTTTTAAGCGCATTTCAGGAAATTGTGGTCCATTCAGTACGAGTCTCCCCTACTGTGAATATCGTTAAAAAATGTTTTATATTTTCTAAAAAAAATTACTATAAATTATATGACTAAACCTTTTCTACAAACTTTTATTTAGGTTACAATCTCCGTTTGTGTGTGTGTGTCTGGCTTTCTCTTTTTCACAAATCTTGCAAGTGAAATTTAACCAGCTTTTTGACTAGCTAGAAAGCTGAAACTTTCAGCATAGCTTTATATTGGATGACAATACATGATTCAATTAAAAAAAATTAATTTGAACATCTTTCGTATTTCTAAATCGAGCGTATTTAAAATTAAAGTTTGTGTTAAAAAACTCGTTTTTTCCTTTACTTGTTTATTAATTCAAAACAACCTAAAATCAATCTAATAATTGTTGAAAATCAAAAAAATTTCAAAACAGCTACCTGCATGTAATTCATCAAATCCTGAGCTGCTAAACTATTTGAATAAGTATCAAATATCTTTTCAGAACGCAAATAGCAGCTCCTAGGATCAAGTACTACTGTATTAACTCCTGTACTTTTCCAACTGATCGTCTGATTTCCACGCATTCTTATAAAAGAATCATCTCTTGAAGCGTTTATGTCATCAAATCCCCAGCAGCTTATGTCCAAGTAACACACATCTATAAAATTATGAGTGAAATAAAAGATAGTTGAATTGAATCAACTTGCAAAGTTTAATTTTCACAGTGCTCTGTCCAACCCGCTACGCAAGTATCACCAATTTTGCTCACAATTTCAATTTTAATGACATGATCCAGGATAAAAAATATAGAAGTTCTGACATGCTTGCATTTGATTTATTTAATTTTTTTGAAATTATAAAGACTATAACTATTTAAAAATCTCCAAAAGTGTCTGGATAAATCAACTGTTCAAGTTTAAAAAAATTCCATAAGTAACCGTTTTTAAATAATGTTTTAAGATGCTATAGGCTACTTGGTACATTTTTACTTGTTGTTTTTATTTTATTTCAACTAAAAATTCTAAAGTGACGCAAAAGTTAAAACTCAAATATTTCGGTTTGTTCATTTTTCTTCTTCAATTTCAAAACGTTCGTTTTTTACAATTATAATATACTTACTTTTAGTACAATTATAATATACTTACTTTTAGTACAATTATAATATACTTACTTTTAGTACAATTATAATATACTTACTTTTAGTACAATTATAATATACTTACTTTTAGTACAATTATAATATACTTACTTTTAGTACAATTATAATATACTTACTTTTAGTACAATTATAATATACTTACTTTTAGTACAATTATAATATACTCACTTTTGTCGGCATTTAACTGCCAAAATTTATTGCATAAGTATTCGTCTACTGAAAACGTCTTGAAAAGATAACAGAAAACACCTCCGTCAGATGTTCTTTCAACTTGAAATGATTTGCAATCATTTTCTGGGTGAGAGCAATGAAGTGCACACATTTTCACGAACACTTGCCAATGTGTGTTTAGAGGTGCTTACATTCGATATTTCCTGGCCCAGTCACTCCCAGTGCACACATTTTGAGATTTGGCATTTAATTTGTGATAAAGGAGTCCTTGAGTTGAAAGGAGTTGAGTTTCAGAAGAATATCTAAACAAGATGAACACCAGAACCAGTAACATGTTTCTAAATCTCTGTTACAATTAAAAGGGTTTAATAATTAATTTAAAAAAATGCAAGTACTAATAATAATTGTGACATAATTACCACTAATTTGTTACTTGTTTGTTAACACCAAATTAATACATACTAACCTGTTTCTGTTTTTATTAGAATGTTTAACATGCAAAATACTATTTGGTACAATTTGATAAAAATATACTATTGAAAAGTACAAAAACTTATATTTATTCAAATTATTTTCATTTTGTTTCAAAATTGCAACCTGCATCCCAACAATATTAACGGATTACAACAACGAGTGCAAAATTAGGGGCTCTCAGTTACAATGTAAATTAAGTTAATTAAAAAAATCATTTTATTGTTGAACTCTGGAAAAGTCTTAATTAATTGTTCTGTTTAGCAATTGTAAAAGTATTTAAACACAATGTAATTAGAATATCTAATTGAGTTTTTATAGAAAATGCCTACTCAAAACAACAAATTTACCTCAACCCAGACTAAAAAACTGGTTACAAACTTTTTCTCGGGTTTTTTAAAAACTAGCTAGAAAACATAGCAAGCAAGGAATATAAGAAACAATGAAAACAATTAAAGTTTTATTTTGGTAAATTTGAATAGTTATTGAATTATTTATTTACGCTTTATTTTAAATGAAACAAAGAAAATGTCAATTTTAAAAACATTATTTTGCTATCAATGACGCAAGTTCTTCTTACAGACGACATCCTTTGCAGAGCACCATGCTATGCTGAACACGAACAATCGTGTTCTAAGCCTGTAAAGCCACTAATGTTCAGTGTGATACTAATGTGCAATTGATTTTAATGTGGCCAACCGGACAACTAGTGGAGTACATCAGGAAGAAATCTGAAAAACATGAGGAAAGGTTTTCCAATAATAGAATTAAAAACCTGTTGACGAGAGATTTTTTCAAACTAATTTAACAAAAACTTTAAATTTGAAAATATAATAATTAGATCAAAAATGCAAATTTTTATTAAATCAAAAAATATTAATAAAACCTAACCAAACCAAACCTAACCAAACCAAGTTTTGTTTCCATCAAAGTTGCAGTTTCATTAACAAGAATAAACATTTCCCACACCATTGCTTCAGTAGTATTTCTCTCTGAAATATTGAAAAGAATTAAACAATGTAGGTTCCACCCCTTTGAAAAGCATTGTAGACAATACAAAATTTATTTCTCTGTTAAAATTCAGAGTTTTTAAAAAATATAGCTACTAGTAATAACTTATTACTTCCAGACACTAAAAAAAAGCAACAATAGTATATTCTCGTGTTTTAACAAATTGTTTTTTAGTCACTAACAGCACATCATTTCAGTTTGTTTTTTTAATTATAATTTTGACGTGCTGGGTTGGGATTTTTGGCCAAGTATAGAGATTTCAGGCCTGTAAAACAGTCTGAACCCAAAATAGACAGTCCGGGCCTGAAAATTTAAAGAATGAAACAGGTCGGGCTGATAAAATTTGTTTGAGGCCATTATCTATATATATATATACTAGCAGTGCCCGTAGCGGCTTCGCTCGCATGAAATTAGAGAGTTTGAACCGTGCATCCATAGTAGAGATAATTTTTTTAGGTCTCGGCTCGGCCCGTCGACAAATTAGCCCAGCCCGTTTTAAAAACCCAAACTCCTGGCCCGGCACAGCCCGTCTGAATTAGGCCCGGTCTATTTTTACAGGCCTAGAAGTTCTATATACTTGATGAAAAACTTCGGCCCGTCCCACCTTGACCTCAGGTTTGGCCCGGCCAAACTGAAGACCCTAAAATCACTAAAATATCTATATACTTAGTGAAAAGCCTCGGCCCGTCCCACTTTGATTTAAGGTTTGGCCTGGCCCGTGTGAAGACTCTAAAATAACGGCTTGGCCCGGCCGATGATAAACTGGACTTAGCTACTTTTAACCGGCACAAAACTTCAAAATACTAATTTTTACATTTGTAGCACTTACAGTTTGTGAGTAGCAGTTATTTTGAAATCAAATAACCCTTATTTCCACCCCACATTTGAGGTCCTGGAAACCAAATTTTCAAAAAATGCTAAAACAGGTATTTCATTATTTTTGGAGTAGAAACTAAATACTAATTTTTACTTCTGTAGCATTAACAGTTTTTGAGTAGCAGCAACTTTAAAAATCAAATAACCCAAAAAATGATGAAACACGTATATCTTTTTTTTTGAGTAGATACTAAGTATTAATTTTTACATCTGTGGCAATTACAGTTGTTGAGTAGCAGTTACTTTAAAAACCAAATAACCCTATTTTCCACCCCACATTTGAAGTCCTGGAAACCAAATTTTCAATAAATTGTGAAACCCGTATATCATTATTTTTAGAGTAGAAACTAAATACTAATTTTTACTTTTGTAACATTAACAGTTTTTGAGTAGAAGCTACTTTAAAAACCAAATAACCCAATTTTCCAACCCACATTTGAGGTCCGGGAAACCAAATTTGTAAAAAATTGTGAAGCACGTATATCTTTATTTTTAGAAAAGAAACTAAATAATAATTTTTACATCTGTGGTATTTACTGTTTTTGAGTAGCAGTTACTATAAAAGACAATTAGCCCTATTTTCCACCCCACATTTGAAGTCCTGGAAACCAAATTTTCAAAAAATGCTAAAACACGTGTTTCATTATTTTTGGAGTAGAAACTAAATACTAATTTTTACTCCTGTAGCAGTAACAGTTTTTGAGTAGAAGCTACTTTAAAAACCAAATTAACCAATTTTCCAACCCACATTTGAGGTCCGGGAAACCGAATTTTCAAAAAATGGTAAAACACGTATCTTTTTATTTTTCAAAAGGAATCTATATACCAAATTTCAGAACAAATTTGTAGAAAAAATTTTTAGAAAAAAGTTTGTTTTCCAGTTTTTTCCCCTCAGGAGCAAAATTTTCAAAAATCCTTTCTTAGCGGATGTTTACGCTATAAAAGTAATATAAGTTCCAAATTTCACGTTCCTAGGATGAGGCGTTTGAGCTCGGCGTTGATTATCAGTCAGTCATCTGTCAGTCAGTCAGTCAGTCAGTCAGTCAGTCAGTCAGTCAGTCAGTCAGTCAGTCAGTCAGGACATGTTCTTTTATATATATAGACTAGCTGGGTTACCCGGCGTTGCCCGGGGATTTTAAAGGCTTTTTATTGTTTTCTCTCAGGCTCCCGTTTCCTTAACCGCTTGCTTTCCCGTTCCATGTCGCTTTCTCACTCCTGGTCGCATTTCTGCTCATGGTCGCTCTCCCGTCCCCGGTCTCTTTTACTTTTCCCGATCCCGGTTGCTTTTACGCTTTACCGCTCCAGCTTGCTCTTCTTTTCGCTCTTCTGTTCCTCCATTAAATTTTAGAGCCTTCCCAATGTGGCTTAGATGGGCTGTAGCGGAATGCTGTGCACAGTCATCAAAATTGATCTGTTCTCTCGTTAACACTTTGTTGTTTGGTTTGCTCGTTTAGTTACGTCTGAACTTCCTCAATTTTAATTAGTGTTCTTTAATGTATTGGTTCCACTCTGCAAGTGTGATCTTCTGCAAAGGCTTATTATGATTAACTGAAGCTGAAAAAAAAAAGAATTTATTAGTTAACGGCTGCAATAATGTTAAAATCCGCTCATATATCTCAACAGGTTATATTTATTTTAAATACTTGTAAGATTATAAATGCTTACAATAGATTTATCACACACTGTTCAACAGCTGCTTTTCGTAAAATCGCTAGTCTTAGTTTTTGAGTTGTTCTTAGTTTTTAAGTGTCATGTCTACAGAAAGCATATAACGCTACATGTGGCATGTTAATAAATGTTGACCCGTGGCTTTGAAAAATGTGATATAAAACACAGATTGAAATAAAACATGAAGTAATAATAATATTAAAAACCTTCAAAGCATTAACTTAATGAATTTTCCGAGAGTTTTCTGAGATCATCAATTTGGAACAATCGAAGAGTACCACTTTTATTTAGCAAATGATGCAATTATAAATTGAACAAAACAGCAGCAGATTGATAGGCTGGCTTGAGAACTTTGTTCATGATTTTGTTGAAACACAAAAATACTGCACTTGCTTTCATTTCTTTCAAATTTCATGCACCTCATATATCAGTGAAACTTTTACAATATGGTCTCCATACATTTACATAGGGACGATTTTTCACTTGCGTTTGGAGCCATGTAGATTAATATTTTCGACCGCATTGGGGTTCTAGCTTAATGCATTAGAAAGACAAATATATTAGCCAAACATTGAAATAAATTTTTGGAAAATAGTCTAACAAATAAAAAAGTTATGAAGCAAAATATAGATCAGGGTATGAAAAATCGTCTCCATACATTTACATAGGGACGGCGACGGTTTTTCGCCTATAACTTTTTTATTTTTTGCAATATTAAATTTATTTTTACACCATTATATTTCCTTTTTAAATACCTTTCCAACGATCTATAGCACAACCCCAATGCACGAACTTTTTTTTGCACTATGGTTCGGGGATCCAGCTGCGCAGCCAACTTCTCCCTCGTGGAGGTTCGGAAGAGAATGAGCCTCAATGAGCTCTATGAAATCAAAACAAAGGTATCCGGCGGCACCATAGATATCTATGGGCAGCACTAAACAACACACATATTTATTTAATTTAATATTTATATTTAAAACCTTTAAAACTCAAGAAAAAAAAAATATTTTGTATAATTTAACTATAAATTAATTTTATTTTATTTTGTAGAAAAAAAATTTACTCCAACTTACTACCGCTGACCAAAACGTTTTTTGTCCATAAAACATCAACGGAGAAACCAATTTATTTAAAATTTTACAGGAACCACCGCTTGAATAAGATACATAAGTGTGCCAAATTTCAATTAAATCTGTTCGGCCGTTTACATTTTATGTCCGAACAAACAAACAAACATTTCATTTTTATATATAAGATAGAATTGTTAAAATGAAAAATATAAATCATGAACTCAGTCAATAGGAAAAAGATATATATATATATATATATATATATATATATATATATATATATATATATATATATATATATATATATATATATATATATATATATATATATATATGTATATATATATATGTATATATATGTATATATATATATATATATATATATATATATATATATATATATATATATATATATATATATATATATATATATATATATATATATATATATATATATATATATATATATATATACATAACTTACTACCGCTGACCAAAACGTTTTTTGTCCTTAAAACATCAACGGAGAAACCAATTTATTTAAAATTTTACAGGAACCACCGCTTAAATAAGATACATAAGTGTGCCAAATTTCAATTAAATCTGTTCGGCCGTTTACATTTGATGTCCGAACAAACAAACAAACATTTCATTTTTATATATAAGATAAATGAATGTTTGTGTGTGTGCTTGTCCTTTATAGAAATCTGAACCGCCGGAGCGATCTTGATGAAATTTGGCAAGGAGGTAGTTCTCATACATGAAAAAATATAAGGAAGGTTTGAACTCCCTACTCCCATACCCCGGCTCGGGGAGGGGGTAGGCTAAAAAACCATTTCCAGGCCAAAAGTGCCTATGTATGTCTGTGTGTGTGTACTTTATGCATTGCTACACCAATCATCCGATCGTAATGACATTTTTACAGTCTTGATGGAAATGTTTTTGTGAAAAAATTTAAAATTGATCACAAAATGAGTGAAGCTGTAAAGCGAGCAAAAGCGGGAAATGAAGAATGAGCGGGAACGAAAAAGTGACTGTGAGCGAAAAGAGCGAGCATGAAAAGTGACCAGGAAGAGGAGAACAAGCTGGAGCGAGAAAGCGTAAAAGCAACCGGGAACGGGAAGGCGACCGGAAGCGGGAAAGCAACCAGGAGCGGGAACGGAAAGTGACCGGAAGCGGAAAGTGACCAGGAGCGGGAACGGGAAAACGACAGGGAGCGGGAACGGAAAAACGACCGGGAGCGGGAAAGCGACCGGAAGCGGGAAAGCGGGCGTGAGCGGGGAAAGCGACCGGAAACGGGAAAGCGACCGGGAGCGGGAGAGCAAGCGGTGAAGGAAACGGGAGCAAGAGAGAAAAACTATATAAAAATCTCTAAAATCCCCGGGTAACCCCGCTAGTTGACAATATTTAGTCTGTTTGACAAGTTTCGATTTTTTTTCTAATTTTTTGTTCAGCTTAAATAACACCACTAAAATGTTCTGGCACTGATTTTGGTTTTTTTCTCAGTGCTTCATATATCAGAATTCAAGAAAAAAAACCTGCTTCGTAATAAGTTCAATGCGATTGTTTGATCGTTATTGTTGTTTAAAGTCTTTTGTGCACTTGTGGAGCTAGTGAGAAAAGTGAGAAGTATGCGGGGCTGCCAGCGGCGCCGTTAAATAATGCCGCTGCTAACATTGTAAAGTATTTCTGTCGCTATAATTTGTGTTAAATTATATTCTTTTGTAAAGTATTCTACTTTCCCCT
Source organism: Erpobdella octoculata (assembly GCA_963978895.1). Classification (NCBI taxonomy): domain Eukaryota; kingdom Metazoa; phylum Annelida; class Clitellata; order Hirudinida; family Erpobdellidae; genus Erpobdella; species Erpobdella octoculata. The sequence goes on from OZ022242.1 coordinate 3,567,252, forward strand.
ACTAATTAACATAAATTCATTTGTTGTTGTTTTATTTTACTATGACTATCTTTAGCAAAAATTAACAATTCTTTCATATTTCATCATGCCTAGAACATATAAGAAACACTTTGTAACATAACCTATGGTTCATACTCATCATCAAACCTGCAAGCAGCTTGCTTGGAATCAGTAAAGGCAAATTAACACAGAGAGAAGCTGCGACATTATAAAAATTCCTGGATCTACAAACTACTAAGATGCATATTCTAATAAATATGGTGGGCAGATAATATTTGACAATGACAATCCTTCGAAATCAAGCAATGTTAGCTAGTAGTAAAGCTTCATTAATGCTGGCTTACAACTTGCTGGAAGTAGATTGAAATTGCAGTTTGAAAACTAGTTTCAAATATTCATTTGAAATTCTCTACTTTTTTAAAAGTTTGCTACTAACTTAAAATATATTGCAGATAATATTTTGGATTCCCCTTGGAATTTAGATTTGCAGTGAAATAATGTCAAAGTTTTATTATTTACTTGATTTATTCAACTCCACGTCCTTTGAGAACTTGCCTTTTTTAACATTTGATTTAAAAACTTTGTATTTATATTGGCTTGTTTGTTTTTCGATTTTTTACTCTTTCAATCAATCAATTTCACTTTATATAGCGCTTTTTCGACAGGGCGCTCAAAAGCCCACGGCTACCAATTGACTGAAAAGGAAGGTTTTAAGCCTATGGCGGAAAGAAATGTGGGATGAAGAGAAGACGTAGTGAGAGTTCCAGGAAGGACAAAAGTAAGAGAAAGGGACAAGAATAAGAAAAATAACATTTGGCAAAAGAGTGCTTTACAGATGATAAATTAAAGCATTACGATAATTAATTTACTGAGCCAAATTTTGTGTGTGTGGCTGATGTGTCAAGTTTAATTTTGTCAATGCATTATAGATTGGCTCAACAATTCCGTTTTGCTAATATTGTTTCTGCTACATTTAGTGTATTCATTATTCATATATTGAAAGAGACTGGAAATTCAATGTTTAAAGATGATACATGATTTTTCTTCACAGGATAAAATTTGTGACATTATTAAAATATTCTTTTCTGATTTTATTGTTCATGTATTGAAATATGCAATCGAGCCCAGCTGTACAAATACAAACTATCAATTTGTGTTACATGATGGGAATGGGAAAATCAAATAAAATGAAGTTGCAGAACTGAATTTTCTTACATTGGTACCTACTGCAGGCCTGTATTTATATGGCCCCAATGTACCTAACCAAAAAAGTTGAAAAATTACACTACATTTCATTTAAAATATAGTTGAATTAAATTTGTTAATGTGCTTCATGCGAATCAGGTTTGTCGCTCTTAGGACCCCAGCACATACACTTATATGGACTAAGGAATGTCATTGGACTCATCAGCACAGCATTGGACATCCTTTTTAGTCCAATGTCAACAATAAGCTGCACAGCATAGTACCTACTCATCGCACCACCTAGTACAAATAGGCCAGTATTATCAATCACTGTATTGTTTTGCTTTGTCTGTTCACCACATTTGACAGTTTGAATCTAGTCAAATTGACACTAAGCAAATTAAAAAATCAAGTAAGATCACTTTTTAACATGCTATAACCAAAAAAGTACATAAACTTTTTGACATCACTGTTATGGTCCCCAAACATAAACGAAACAAGTAAAGGAAAAAAAACGGGTTTTTCAACACAAACTTTTATTTCAAATACACTTGATTTAGAAATACTTAAGATGTTCAAATTAAGTTGTTTTTTTAAAGCTATGCTGAAAGTTTCAGCTTCCTAGCTAGTCAAAAAGCTGTTTAAATTTTACTCGCAAGATTTGCGTACAGAGAAAGCCACACAAACAGAGATTGTAACCCAAATAAAAGTTTGTAAAAAGTTTATTGCCAATTATTGATAACAAAAAACACTTTTTGGCAAGACTTAATCAGTCATTAGCGACTGATTATAGATTATCTAAAAAATAACGTGTAACACACTCATATAACCAGTTTTATTTCAGATTATTATGAAACAAAATTATTTTCTACAATTGTGAAAAATACATACTGTGTTTATGTAACCGATCAGTTCATTATTTGCACTAAATTGTCATATATTGTACATTTGAAATGTGCTTGCTATTTTCTTTGCAGACAGTGTTCGCAAAAGAAAAATAAATTAATTAGAAATATCTTTAATTCTGTCTAATCACTCCTTTGTTAATTTCAAATGCATGCTCACAGAGAAAAATTAAATTTATTTTAAACTTGTTCTTTTGGCTTCCAGGTTGTTAGTTGTTACCTCCTTTATTATAAGAGCTGCAGCTCCTGTATTCAATAGTTTTATTGTTACAAACTAAAAAAACAAAATAAACAAAACAAAAAACTGCAAATAGCATGAAAAACAGACACGAGAAACTAGCAAGACTAAAAATAAAAATGTTAACCTTTTCAAAGAAACATCCATTGTTCAAAGCATTACAGCTTTATGGAGATGACTTTATATGTGGAACTGAAGTTCCATTGCATGTGTTACCCTTCCCTGATCTCCGGCATAAATAATACCAAAACCAAATCCTATTCGCAGTTCTTGAATTTCTGGAGTCAGGAGAAGTAGAGCTGATTTTATTTCATTGAGTAGACATTGATGCACCAGGCTGGTTTTTACACCTTTCAGACCTCCTGACAAGGTATATCCTCATCGTCGTCATCTTCCTCACTCCTGCACCCGTCGATCTGGTCCACTAAGTTCACTTCGTCGTCACCATAGTTACTCTCTTCTGATTCGTCGTCATCATCTTCTCTTGCCTTCGTCGTCACCATGGTTACTCTATTCTGATTCGTCGTCATCGTCTGACCTCGTCTTCGTGGTTACCAGTCTAGACAGGAACCTATGGAACATTCTCAGACATTCTTTAGTATCAGGCAAAGTCCTGCACATTTTATATTTGATTTCTTGTCCTTAACTGCATTTTATTAAAGTTTTTGTTGTCGTTCCAAGTTGCCTTTTTCTTTCTTGTGTTCACGTCATTCCAGCAGTGACAATAAATACCTTTCATGAAAGATCAAGGTAAAAAAACCTTAACTTCCGTTGATGTTGGCGTGAACTTGTTTTGGACGATAATAGTATAATAGAGCCTTACAAGATATGGTTGTTATTTTTTTATGTTATGTTATTTTTTTTACAAAATCATTGGAAGCAATCGTTTCAAGCTCAGCAGAAGATGATGTTAAAACCGAAATGAGAGTTGATTTTTTTCTATTCCCATATTAGAATCGAGGTTCAAATCTGAATCTACAACAGTGCTTAAGCTAATTTCTGTTATGGATCGATTTTAAAAAATCATCGGACGCAACTGTTTCAAGCTCAGCAGAAGATGATGGTAAAAACGAAAGAGTTGATTTTTTTTATTCCCATAGTGGACTCATTTTCTTCATCCCTGAAATCGAGATTCAAATCCGAATGTACAACAGTGCTAAGGCTAATTTATTCTGTAGTGCAATTTGGAGACAATTTTTACAATGCTGTGAGAGAGCTCCATCAGACTTTTCTTCTCTTTGTTTGCAGGCTTGTAATTGGCTCAACCGAACATCGTAGACCCTATCTCAAACTTTAGATTACCACTAATTAATAAAATCTATTTCAATTTAAAAAATTTATTTACAAAAATTCTATTTCACCGACTCCCAGTCATACGAAAAAACGGATAATGGTGTGTTTTTACCACCGTAGCATCACCATGTTGATAAATTTCTTCCAGTATCAGGCAGATATGGCCGAAGGTATGTTTCAAAGTAATTTGTGATTCATTGAAACTAGTAGATACAATCAAATTATACTATAAAATTTCAGGACATTGGTTCTTAGTTGTTTTGAAAGAGTTGATTTTTTTTATTCCCATAGTGGACTCATTTTCTTCATCCCTGAAATCGAGATTCAAATCCGAATGTACAACAGTGCTAAGGCTAATTTATTCTGTAGTGCAATTTGGAGACAATTTTTACAATGCTGTGAGAGAGCTGGTTTCTGTAGCTCAGTTGGATGCAGATATCTATGTCGCAGAGGAACATTCCTGCATTTTTGCTGGAATGCCGTTGCGACCGGAGAAGTCAATCTGCTCCATACAGCGAGTGAACGAAGAAGATCATTCGTTTGTTCCAGGAAATACATGACGGACTTGACCCAACAGAAGAGGTGCTCCGTCCGATGATGAATTACAAAATGCACAACCATGCCATTCTGGCTCAGGAGTGGAAGTGGTCCAAACTGCAGGAGAATCCATATGCGTACATGGATGCCTTTACCGGAAAGAGTCATAATGCTACATAAGGCCAGCTACAAGGAGGTGGCCGATACTGTCACTTATGCTATAACGGTGATACTAAAACACAATGTTGTGTACAAATCTTTTTATGCTTTGATTTTTTTTATTAACTTTACACGGCAACGTCAGCCTCACGTGAACGAGCTCACAGTAAAGTTGATTTAATAAAGTCAGCAGTGAGAGTCTCTTTTTATACAAATTCATCAAAGTAAATCCTGTGATTTAATAATAGGAGTTATTTATCGTCCTCCTAGGGGGAGCGGAGCCTAACTCCATCAGACTTTTCTTCTCTTTGTTTGCAGGCTTGTAATTGGCTCAACCGAACATCGTAGACCCTATCTCAAACTTTAGATTACCACTAATTAATAAAATCTATTTCAATTTAAAAAATTTATTTACAAAAATTCTATTTCACCGACTCCCAGTCATACGAAAAAACGGATAATGGTGTGTTTTTACCACCGTAGCATCACCATGTTGATAAATTTCTTCCAGTATCAGGCAGATATGGCCGAAGGTATGTTTCAAAGTAATTTGTGATTCATTGAAACTAGTAGATACAATCAAATTATACTATAAAATTTCAGGACATTGGTTCTTAGTTGTTTTGACAACAAATAATAGGATTAGAGTGACAAGATGGGGGTGAAGATTTAGCGCCGGGTCAAGTAGAGCAGTTGTTTCAAAGTGTTGGACAGCTGAATGTTTCAAAATGCAGACTTTTTGATGATCTCAAAGCACAAATGTCTTATAACAACAGTTTGTATAACAAGTCTGATTTATTATAAATCTATTACAATACTCCTTAAAAATTATTGTATGTTTAGTCAGGTGCCGAATCACATCATTGGAAAACACATGTCTATTACACCGTTGAAAGTAAAAGGAGGTGATCCCTTTATGGACAAGAAGGCATTTCTCATTTGTTCAGGAAACGCCCACCCTTTGACGTACAACAGCAGGTCGGCATTCAAACGGAACCTACATTCGTAATCACATGTCAACATTGTGGACGCTACTGTGTCAACCCTGACGCCCTTGAGGCACACATTGTTGGAGATAATCATTAGAACATTAATTATTTGTTTATTTAAAGGTTTTTCAACAACTTCCGTGTCAGATTTAAGTAATTTTCGTTCAAAGGATCCTCAGCAGGATCAACAGTTCTTTTGCCTGATTCAACCAAGGACTTATTAATATTTTCAACAGAAGCCAAGCTGATATGTCTGTCTGAGTGCCCAACTATTTTTATGTACGAAACTTTTAAAAATTGTACAAGCAGATTTACAGCATTCATGGACTTTATCATAGATGGGTAAATACCATTTGTGTATGCTTTGTTGTGTGACAAAACTGGCCAAACGTACTACAAATTGTTCAGTAGTGTGCGTACATTTAATCATGCAAATATAATGACAGATTTCAAATCTGCCATGGAGGGTTGGCACTCTCGACTGAATAAATGTTTGCCTGTCCATCCTAATATATTTAATTTCATACACGCAATAAAGATATAAGCAAATCTGAAGCTGGTGCATCGCCTCCGAGAAGAAAGCCAAAATATATCCGGCTCGAGGAAAGAATTTCAAAGGCACACTCCCAGCATATGCCTGGTAAAATTGACACGTACAGTCTGTTGCGTACTGTTCAATACAGTATCAATTTAATTAAAAAATAATATTCAGTGCTTCAAGTCCTTATTTATTAGGCAACCAGCAGCTCGAGTAAGGTCACTCTTTTGCTCCGAAAATTAAATCATGTAGCGAAACGGCAACACTGGGACATCAAACTTTTTTTTTATACTGCATTCGACAGGATCAACAGTTTAAGGTCTAGCTCGGGCAAAAAAGGCAGTGATTTTCTTTTTATATAATCTGTTGATGCTAAGGTTTTCATGTCCGTAGGCCTTGTTTTAGATTACTTCAGCAAGACTGCATGGACCATTCCAACATGGCAAAAATTGTTAGAAATTAGAGACAAGAGAATAATTGAATTAACCGAAGAAAACTTAAACTTGTTGAAAAGCAACTTAAGCCTCAAAATTATTAAAATAATTTAATAATTATTATTGATTAAATTAAAATTTAGACTCAACAAGGATCAACAATTGATTATTAAATTGATTGACAGATTGTGTTTGTTTAAAATTTCTTCGAACGAATATAAACTTAGAAATGCAGAGGAGCTTCTCGGGTTTGGAGCACTCTATATTTAGATTCACAAACGGAACGAGAGCTGGAGCGAAGTGCTTATCGGCGTGCTGTCTGAGCGTTAATTTAAACGGATTATTTTACGCATCAACATATTCAAACTGGCCGAGTCTCGGACAAGGTAACCACTCATTAGCCTCAAAAGTTCTTCACGAGTGGTGCGGCAAGATTTCTTCTCTGGTTTTATCGCTGCCCGAGTGAGTCACGCTCCTAGAGACCAAAGAAAAAGACAATTTAACTGTGATCAAGAAGCTGACAACCGAATTAACAGCAGCAAAATCATCATTGAAACCTCCGACTATCGGCAACGATTGGGTTCAGGTAGTTAAATCAGGTGGCGGAAAATCAAAACAGCCAGCTGCGCAGTTAGTAGTTGTGAATGCTTCCATGAATGATAGAGAGAAAAGGAAAAAAAATGTTATCGTTTACGGAGTTCCGGAACCGTCGTGTGCAGTGCAAGTTGACAAAAGATCTGAAGACGAAAAGTTTGTAAAAGATCTTTTTTGTTCAATCGGCAAGTCTGAGGTAAAACCAGTTTGCATAAAGAGATTAAGATCCAAAGATTAAGCAAAACCGGGCCCAATCCTCGTGGAACTAACTGATGCAAGTCTCAGAAATGTTGAGATTTTTATTAAGAAACTGTATGTTATATTTGGGGTAGGGTTAGTAGCAATTTTACCGATTGTAATCACGTCGAACCGCCGGGGCAATAGCAGTGACCCCTCAGGAAATGCATTTAAAAAAACATATAAAAATGCAAAAAAACTCAGATTACTTGTTTTCAGCAGGACGATGGCTGTACCAGGAGCACCGAATCTACTAAGAAGGACAAGGGACTACACGATCTTGGAGGTGGTTGTTCCCGAAATTGTGTTCCTTAATGTAACAACCCATCTTGCTGGTCTTTTAGTTGCTAACGTCATGCTTATAATAGAAATTTCACAAATGTTGGAGGTGTGTTTTACAGCAGAGCTGTATACGGTTTCCCAAGCGTTAATAGGGCCCTGTTAGTATATTTTTGTTTTTTGTATTTATATATTTTTTTGTTTTATTGTTTTTTATATTTTTGATATTTTGTTAAAAAAAAAAGAACTATAATTATTTGAAAAACGTAAATAGAATAAAAACTATATTTAAATGGCACAAACTTAATAATAATAATGAAAATTATTTTCTGAACGATAATTCAACTACAGGCGAGCGCAAGAAGCCGTGGGCAGCACTTTCCTCGGAACAACCACAATCGCGACGAAGCTGGTTCCTCTGCAACTCTATACAGCACCCCAGGATGAGGGCCTTCAGAGAGGAGGCGCCCGCGGTCGACCGAGGGGAGGAGGGAGAGGGCAACGGGCAGGCGCAGGACGTGGGAGAGCAAGAGGAGCAAAAGCACCACAAATCAGTGATGATGACGATGAAGGAGACCTTGAGTCCGATGGCCAGATCAGGCTCTCTCAATGCTTCGAACATCTGTCCTTTGATTTTCTCGATCCTTATCATCTAGAAGAGAAGTGAGATGCAGAAGAACACAATGAAGAAGTTTGAATACGCTCAATGACTTATGCTTTCCAGGAGGTTGCAATGTTTCATTTGCATTTGTTGCTTAAAAATCTATTCTAATCTATTCGTGTGTTTTGTTGAAGGTTGAGCATCTATAATTGAACATCAAAATAGTTTGAATACGTTTGTTTGAATACGCTCAATGACTTATGCTTTCCAGGATGTTGCAATTTGTTTCATTTGCATATGTCTGAATATGTGCTAAGTTACATTTCTTGCTTAAAAATCTCATTCCTGTGTTTTGTTGAAGGTTGAGCATCTATAATTGAACATCAAAATTAAACATTTATTGTCGCTTTTCTTACTACAACAAGTCATTTCTATAACAAATTGCATTGTATTGACCAGTCTGTACCAGAAATTACATCCGACAGATGTTGACCACGACATTAGGGCCAGCCAGCTATCAGTAAAAAGCCACAAATGATTTTTGGGGGGCACTGACAAACAAGAACCGAATAGAAGAGAAGTCGATACGAAACCGATTAGTGGGTTCTTCCATGTCCACAGCAAACAAGTTTTTTATTCATCATTACAATACATTCCGGCTGGCAATGCAGTCTCATTAAATATAGTTAACATAGGTTTGTTAATGAATCTACATTAATCCCAATATTGAAAGCAATTTATTCATCACCAACCCCATACTGCTATTATGACTATAACCATATTGGTTTTTTAATTCCTAAAGACAAAACAACCTGTGGCCCAAGAAACTGAAAAGCATAGAAGATAACCAAGATGCCATAATCGGTGCATCACTGCTAGTTATCTTCCATCTTTCCCTTTAGAGTCTTCAGCCAGGAGTGGGCTAAGATTGTACGATCTCCATTTTACACCTATTCGGATGGCTTCGCTGGCAAAAGCCAGAAAATTTTGAATTTATCGTTCTTAGCCAAAACTCTCTTGACAGTTGCGGGGGGTGTTAGCAGCTTGGCCCAATACAAGGGTATTGACAAGGCCAAGAGTGCAATCATCCCTCACAAGGCATTCATAACCACAATTGTCGATCAATTTGTGGAGAACACATTAACATCCGATGCCTTAATCAACTGGAATGCCGTGGTCCCGGAGGCGGATCGTCCCACCATCGATGACGTCAGAGAAATAGCCTGGGATTCACGCATCGCCATGCATGACATCTAAGCCGGAGAGAATCACGGACTCTGCGAAGATTGACACCTTGTGCAATATTGAACAGTATTAACATTTGAATGACTGATGTATGATGGAGGAGTGAATGCTTATTTCGTCATAGTTTTTGTTTTACGTGAACTTAATACACTCACAGCTTATCATTTGACATATCAACATCTTTTTATACCTGTGCTATAATTCTTATCGTGTTCTCAAGGGTATTTTATGTTTTTCCGTTGTTTTGTTCATGTTATAAGCGTAGAAGCCGTCAGAAGATTCCACTGTCTGACTTCCGGTGCCGCCTCGGTTGCTGCTGAATATATACTTAAAGTTTAGACTTTAACAGTTCTGATCAGTAATTTCTTTATTTGCTACAAGCCTGTCTAACGAACAGGACTAAGCAAAGCTTCTCCTTCTTAAAATGTCCTATCATCCTTTTCTTTTATGTCTATGTTGCATGTTAGGTGCATTCTACCTACCTAACATCACCTACCCGATCATAACAATACAGTTACATTACTTGGAAGAAAGGGAGTGTTTCGAGTTTCTACGAATATTCCTATTCCTGATAAAACCTCTCAGTTATTTTTCTCAGACGAAGCAGGAAATCTTGATCACGGTCAAAGTTTTCAAGGCGTTGGCCAATACCATCTCAAACAATACCATAACCTGATCTTTGTTAAGCATTTTTCCTTTTTGAGAAAATATATTGTTCTTGCTTCTAGCTCTAGGAATAGGTGGTCTTCTCTTTCTAAACTCCTCCCTCTTTTTCTCCTGATGACTATCACAATTTTCTTACTACCAAAATTGAAAACAATAGGACTGCTGTCAACAACCTTGTCCACCAGATGTTGAAAGAGGAACTGGAGGTTGTGTTGCTGCAGCTTCATTGTAACGTCCAACCCCTGAGAGTAATGCCACAGATGCAAGGAAGTGTTTGGGAGATCTTGGGAAAAAATCATGGCTTTGGCCTACATGCCTGCCGATCAAATACTGACTGTATTTGAGCAAATAAATAATAACGTGGTTTGTTCAAAAGTTAAAGTACTAATAAATATTACAAATTTTCATTGCTGGTGATTTTCTTAGCATTTATGAAATATTTTCACAATACGTGGCTGGCTGGGTTCTATCCATTTTCTATTGAAAATTAGAACCAACAACGATCTTGAAAGGTGGAATAATGGTCTAAAACAACTGGCAAACCACAACACCTATGCTCTTTGTTCAGTGCTTGAAATAGAAGCACGGATGATAATGATTCAAGAACAATTTGTGAGCCTAATTCAAATTTAAAGAGTTCAAAGGAAATTGTGAAGCAATTTTAATATAAAAATAATTGTTTTTCTTGTTCTAACAACCAATTGTTTGTTTACAACAATAACAAAAACCAGAAGCAGATGATGACAGTCGACTGCGATGTTTTTGGACGACCTCTTCAAGTTTTTCAGTCTCTTGTCAAATTTAAACATGAATCTTTGTTATTGTTACTTCGTGACACCAGCTCAGCACTAGTCCACAACATTCATGCCGAAAGAGCCTTAAGCACGCTACATCGACAAACTAGATACGACCCGACAGCTGGAGAGCTCCAAAAAAAAAGCACCTCAAAAGTCTTTTGATTGCAGTTTACTACAAATTTACAATCATGGAAGGCACTTGGAGTATTGAAAGAGAAGATCGGCTAATTGAGCGTTGGGAGGAAACTCTGTGTCTTTATGACATAACGCTGAGAGAATATAGTAACAGGTCAATAAGACAGAGATCTATTGATGCCATAGCATTAGAAATCGGGATTTCAAGTAAGCATATTATTATTTAAAATGTTTTTAAAAATAAAGCTAGCTTAAGCTAATGATTCTATTGTACTATTGAACGCGTCTATAAATAGCTGAAAATGAATCGTACGATGGTGGTGTATAAATATCTAAATAAACATTTGATCACGTGACTGAAATTCTTAACGCTGATTCGTTGGCACTCGGCAAGCTTGATAAAACTCAGTGTCATGTATTAAACGGGGAAATACATGCAACTGGGTCAAAATCCAGGCGTGCGGAGTCGCAAGGCCACATCTACAAACTCCGATCGCACTGGACTGGAGTTGACTCAAGTTTTTCGATGTGGAGCGTGCTTTAGAGAAAGCAGATTTTTTCATAAGAAAGATGATCGAGTTCGCCATAAGGACTGGTGCAAGGATGTGGAAGGCATGCCAGAACATGGAGAAAGATGTTGAAAGTTTTAAGATCTGGAGGCACTGCACTGCATCCATTATTTGAAGGGTTAGAAAGGGAACAAAGAAACTTTCTACAGAGGATTTTAGATGGCCAGAGAGCACACTTACTTTGGGCGAATTTAAGACAGGAAGAAGGCAGGAAAGATGAGGATACCTTTATTGTGATCTACTGGAATGTCAAAGAAGATGCCGAAGATTATGATCTACGGGTGGAAAGTTTTTTGACTGACATGGTGTTAGGTGAACTCCCAACATCTAGACAACAAATACAAGAATGCTGCTGATGGCTCGCTGGATAACTTGCATGAGGGTGTATCAAATCAACTGCCTGAAAACTCCTCAAGCATTAAACATCCCAACCTCTAACATCTAGACGACGAATACAAGAATGCTGTCAGAGAATTCCATGAACTATTTGATAAGCAAATCTTAATCCTTGGAGAGAGCAATAAGTAATATTTCTTACCTGCTCTTCGCACAGCAATGAATTGCCTGAAAACAATTTTAACTGAGAATGCGGGCATAAGTGCTCTTCGTACATTTGGTAAACATTCAGGAGGTGGGGCAACGTCTGCAAAATGATTAAAACTGTCTTCAATTCCGGTGCAGTCAACTGCTTTCGCCTGTCGCAGAAAGGTGTTACAAGGAAGTGCACCAGGGGAACCGGGACGGTCCATAAGTTCGGCACTTCGGGATAATCTACACGATTACAGCATGCCAGGCAGACGCCAGTAAGCACCTGCCCGCCATAGCCTTAATGAATGTGTTACCAAGAATGTTAGTTATTCTTATTAATTTTTATCTTATTATTTATATCTTATCTATACTGGATGCGGTTATTTCAACTGGGGACTTCTGATGAAAATCAAAATTTAAAAAAAGAAAAATTAGGCTAAACTCAGCTTATTTTAACGAGTTGCTTTTATCAAGCAGTTGATTCATTCAACTTAATCACTCTGGTCCCTTTCTCACTTGTTTTCCGAATTCATGGCGTAGCGCTGTTGAATGCCATAGAAGTAGTGCTATGCTATAGAAATGTGTTTGATTGACCTACCGCTACGTAAGTAAATTTACGTATTAATTAAAGATGATTTGGTGCTGGTCCTTCTATGAAGTGAGCCAAGTCACTTTGAATAAGTGGCTTAATCTGAGCACGGATCACACTCTGCCCAACTGGTTTAACATGCTGAGACACCTGTGCCAGTATTGGGTTAGAGATAACCCTATCCGGATAGGTGCACCAGGACAGATAGTGCAAATCGATGAAAGTCTCATTTCGGCGCCGAAAAGGTAGTAATAGTAACATTTGCGTTATCGGCTCCATTATTGAAACTTAATCTTCATCTATATTACAACTTTAGGACCAGGAACAGACACGCAATGCCCTCAAGTGACTGGTACAACGGTATGGAGCGATCGGTGGGGAGCGTACCGAAGGCCCACGCTACAGTGAACCACTCTGTGTCATTTGTGGGAGCTAACGGTGTCCACACCAATAGAATAGAATGCCAAAGAGAAATTCAAGAGAATGAGAAGGACCACTGATAAACACATCAGCTTCTGGACTGCGTTTGCCAGCTGCGGTAAAAGCACGTGGAAGTTGTTTCACTGTGGCCCCAAAGTTTTTGAAAAATTAAGTTTGAATGACCAACTTCGAATTCAATTAGGGTGGTTTTTTCTTCAACTGTGCCCAGAGCCCTATTAAGTGAAGTTGGGATATATGACTTACTTCATGTATCTGATTGGGCACCACAAGTTATTGAAAGAAGAGCAAGGGCTTTTGACTTGACAGATTGTCTGCCACCAGATGTGTTTAATTTTATAACTGCAAACCTTGGCTTAGTTAGGACAGATCGATGTTCTATTTGTGCCGGTACGTCTGGTAGGGGATCGTCTACGGCCGTTTGTTGGTGCCAATGTGATATGTGCCTTTCGTGGACTCACTATCATTGCGCCAACATTGCAAGAAAGCCGCTTTCTTTATATTTTTGTATTTCTTGTAGCTAGAAGAAAAATAAATTTTAACAACAAATTCAATGTGTTTTACTAGATTGATTCTGTTTTATTCTAATTGAGCTGGCTGACTACTGAGCTTGAGATAATCACAGAATAAGAAAAAAGGTCCATTTCAAACTGGAATATAGTTCATGTATCAGATATCTTGTATTAAAATTCATAAACATTCCCTAGTTCCACCATAGACAACTTCATTTTTGCAAAAATATCAATTTGTTTCTTAAGTCTCCATTCCCCTAAAACTCCAATCCCATCCAGGGGCATGTTCCTCCAGCATCCCCCCTGCCCTTTGGGGAGTATACAGAAACTTAGTTTTTTTTTTATTATCAAGTCTGTAGACCCTGTTTTAGATTATTTCAGCAAGACTGTGCATGGACTAGGACTTGTGAATGTGCCTCACCATTCCAACATGGCGAGGATGGCTTACGAGCCAGGTGTCCTTGCCCTACTGCAAGCTGGTGACCTGTTAGCACAGTGTGAAACAGCTACTATAGGGCATGATGCTACAAGTGTTGGAGATAAGCATATTGTTGAGTTTAACATTAGCTTCTTCCCTTTTTCACAGACAATCACCCTCTCGATAGGTAGACTCCCTGGTGGAACAGCTCTTGATTACACCACCTCAACAATCTACATGTCCTCAACAAATATTGTGCAAAAATGTGACCTCATGCATTAATGGGTTAAAAACAATGAAGACCACACTGCTAAATGCTGTTAACCTCAGGTTTAAAAGAATAGAAAATAACCGTGCCTATAATGCGGCTACACTAATTGATCCAAGGTTTAAATCCCGCTTCATGAACGATACAGTTTGTACTGAAGCTAGGGCTGGAGTTGTACTTGCTGCTACTAATTTGTTTGTTCAACAGAATCACGATTTCGAATTATCATCAGAAGACGTGCAATTCCAGCCGCCAGTAAAGGTTGGACGAGTAGATGAATCCACCTCAAAACTGTGGGACTGTTACGAAGATTGTTTGGAAACAGAAAACCATTAAAACATCAGATCGCTAAGCATCAAAGATGAGCTGTCGACTTTCTTAGGTGAACCATTGCTGTACCAGTTATGTGGTGGAAGTTTAATGCTGGCAGGTTTCCAGCACTGTCAAAGGTAGCACAAATATACCTTGCAGCACCACCAACTATGTACCAGCAGAGAGACTTTTCAGCGTAGCCAGTGACGTTATCACTGAACATCGCTCAAGATTGCTCCCTGAAAAATTAATATTTCTAAAACACAACGCTTCTCTAATTTAATTTGAACACTGCTGTTTTATTAATTTAGCATTTGAAATAAAATTGATACTGTTTACTATACCCAGGCCACAAACACTATTATTAGAGACTTTGAAAGTATAAGGGTAAACGGCTTCCGCAATGTGTTCAGTTGCGTTGATTGGACATACATTCATATTATAGATCTTCACGAAGATTCTCGGAATTGCTATAACAGAAAAGGAGTCCATTCTGTACAATGGTAACTATGATAAGACTATTTTACATCATGAATCAGTATCAGAGTTGTATGATTTAGGGACTGGTGTGCCTCAGTGAAGCATACTTGACCAATGCTATTCATTATATACATTAATAATATGATAGAACCAAAACAAAAAGGTAGCATACTATTATTTGCAGGTGTTGCAAAGATATACAAAAGGATAACAAAGGTAGCAGATTGTGCAGAGCTACAGAACTGCCACAGATGCAAATAGATACATTCCTCCGAGAAAGCAGAAGTTGCGACAATAGTCGTGTTTTGATTTTCTTGTACTTTATTGCATTGATGACATTGTGATGACGTTAAGCAATACAAAAATATAAAAAAATTCATTTCAGTGGAATGTTGGATGTCCTGGCTTACTTGCCGGTAAATGCTGTCGAAAGTGGGATGCAGTACCTTAGTAGAAAAATTCCACTTGACGATGGCCTGGAAGATTTTAGTGAATTACTTTGAAGCCAAATGTTTCCAAGACGATAAGACATTCAAACACCCAGAAACTGGGGTTAGTATTCAAAAACTGCGCTTACGCCGGATATATGCGAGTCAGGAAAGCTATTAGATGTTCGCTTAATAGACAAATTTTGTTTTATTATGTCAAGATCGCCATTTTTGTGGAGCTTGTACAGAGTAATACTTTGCTCGTTTTGAGAAACTTAAAAAAGATCTTGATAAATTAAATTAAGCTGTCTTAGCAAAAATAAAAAGTTTTAAGACCTCTTTGTATATTTTTTTTTACAGCTTCCCAAATAAACGGGAATACATGGCTATCAATCATTTAGGACAGTTGAACACCCAGGATTTATAAGATTAATAGTCATGTATAAAATGCAGGCGCACTTCCAGCTGAACCAGCAACCCTTGAACACGTCAAATCATAGACAAATGGATGGAAATGGCTTCACAAAGTGCACAGCCTTTTCTGATCTTTAACAGTGGCAATGTCTGTCATGTCATGGTATTGCAGAGTGTGTATATAGCCATGTTGAAAGCCATAATTGATCAATGTGAAGAAAAGTCTTACACCTGAGATCCACTAACGATCGTCTGTGACTTCGAACAAGCAGCGATCAATGCCGTCAAGGATGTTTTTGGCTCCCACGTTAAAGTGCAGGGCTGCTTCTACCATCTAACACAGAACACGTGGCGGAAGGTGCAGAAGCCATTCTGTGGAATGTTGGATGCCCTGGCTTACCTGGGAATATTTTTAACCTGGGGGATCATATAAGAGATACACAGGATGGCATTGACAATCATTCTTATCTACTGCTGAAGTCGATCGTTTATGTTAAGTTAAGACAGTATCAGCGAGCAAAAATTAGTACTCAAAACCTTAAAAGTTCAGGTTTAAGACAAAAACTAACTAAAACAATTTTATTTAGTGGACAGTAACTTAAATTGTCAATTTTTTGTGCCATTTTCAACAACGAGCTATTTATGGTGCAGCTCCAGGCGTTAGGCCTACTTGGGAAAGGCATCACTGGACAGTGGATGTGGATGACAGTGGAAGCCATTCTGTGGAATGTTGGATGCCCTGGCTTACCTGGGAATATTTTTAACCTGGGGGATCATATAAGAGATACACAGGATGGCATTGACAATCATTCTTATCTACTGCTGAAGTCGATCGTTTATGTTAAGTTAAGACAGTATCAGCGAGCAAAAATTAGTACTCAAAACCTTAAAAGTTCAGGTTTAAGACAAAAACTAACTAAAACAATTTTATTTAGTGGACAGTAACTTAAATTGTCAATTTTTTGTGCCATTTTCAACAACGAGCTATTTATGGTGCAGCTCCAGGCGTTAGGCCTACTTGGGAAAGGCATCACTGGACAGTGGATGACTCTGGTTTATGGAAACACCAGCCAAAAGTCGAACCTCGAAATGATATTACTTGTTAACACACAAATTTTTATTTGGAAAATAATTACCTTTGTTAATGATTAACTGCAAAAAAAAATGTAGGGACCTGATTTAAAGTCGGCACTCCAAAATTTGGAACAAATGAAGGAAATTCCGGGGATAGTAAAAACCCCTCGCAGGGTTTTTTGGACAAGAGATCCGCAACGACGAAACTTTGCGGTCCTTGCAAAATTATTCATCAAATGATTCTATTCTGAATCTACTAATTGGAAACATTCTTGAAGGAACGATAACCGTAACGAAGTGACAACTGTATAGTTACCTTGAGGGTCCTCTTTCCTGCACGAGCCGACTACTAATAATAATCAGCTCCACCCACAAACCCTGGCTATAAATTTAAAAGTGAACACGAATAATGTTATACTATCGTTTTCATTTTCACAAATTGTTTTATCATGGCCGGAAAATTATCCTGACGTAAATTAAATAAAGACGTGGAAGATGACGCTGTGGGTTGGGTCATGATGCACGGTCTCATGGCGAGGATATGGCTTTGCAAGTTTTTCCGAATTAGAGCGCTTTTAAGCTGAGAGTGCTACAGCAGAAAGTGACACAGTCGAGTGCTACAGCAGTTCAATGGGCACAGGAAAACGGATTTCTGAAAAATAACGTGCTGTGTTTATGCGGCAGAACACTTAGAGAACACTGCCAGAGAAAGGGATCGTGGTTAGTGGAAGGCCTTAAGAGAAAGTTAAGTAGGGAAATACTGTTAAAGTAAAAAATTCCAATCGTTCAGGTGTTATTTTTTATTTATTTATTTATTTAACCAAAAAGAGGGTCACAAATGACCACTAACACAATTATTTAACTGTAAAGGTCATTCAGGTTTCACCATTGTCCAGCTAATTTTTCTTTGCAAATTTTGGATGAAGATACTCTTCCGGGATGTGTTGTATTTTTGGGGGGAGATATCTGTCATGAAACTGGCAAGAAGCGTTCGTGTTTTGTTCATGGTGATGCGAGGGTGCGCTTGGGACAAAAAATGATGAACATGCTTCCACGAGAACAACATCTGTACGACTTGAATAACATCTCTGAAGAAGTTAAGTTAGTTGCTAGGGGTCTTTGGTTTGTCCTTATTGATAGACTAAAGACTTTTACTTTTGATGGGTCCCCTTTACTTATCACTGGTGATGTTTCTTCTTTATATACAAATATGGTTAATTTGAGAAGTTTATCTGAAGCTAATGAAAAACAAATTGATTTTCTTATATCGCTTCTCAAACACTCATTGACTCATAACACTTTTTTATTTAACAATAGGAAGTACATTCAAACAAGTGGTTGCGCTATGGGTAAAGCTTACTCACCTACCCTTGCTAATATATATTTAGAAGAACTTGATCTTTTTGTCACCAATAACCAACATGTTAGCTTCTATGGACGTTATATTGACGACATCTTTTTAGTTTGAAATGGTTCTGTAGATAATTTTATTTTATTTTCTAGAGAAGTTAACAACTTAATTCCGAGAATTTCAATCGAATTCTCTATAAATGGAAGAGAAGTTAATTTTCTCGATTTATTATTATACAAGACCTCAAACAAGATACATCACCATACTTATTTCAAGCCAACTACTTTCAATACCTTCATCCCAGGTCACATCACCCCACACATGTATTTAAGGGAATCATTAAGTCACAATTCATCAGGTTTGCAATATCAAAGCTTATGACTCAACTTCTTGTTTTTTTCATCCATAAGATGGTAGAGAGAGGATATAATCGCATAAGACTTAAAAAACCCTCTAAAGATATCCGTAACCTTTTTTCAAACTATGTGCCTAAAGTAAAAAAGAAAGTCGACTATGACCAAACCTTTTTCTTTGTAGGTAACCATGGTCCAAACGCCATTGAAAGTTTTTCTAATTTTAAGAATCTGGAAATAGAGATAGCGCTCCACCCACAACCGTTTTACGCAAATGAAGCAGCGACTCCATCAAATCAAAAAGAGAGCACAAACTAGAACTGGAGAGCTTGATTATTATGAAAAACAAGCAAATTAAAACAGATAATTTCGCTTGCATACAAGTCATTTTAGCTTCCCCACCTGGTATCGGTAAATACTTCGTAGGCAATGATGCCGAATGCCTGAATTGCCTCATCGAAGCCATCCAGTACGTTTGGTCCCTATTCGGCTGGATGAAGGAATCCCTGCTCAACCACCTGGAGCTGGCGCCACTCCCCAGGAGCAAGCACTGTGGGACAACCGGATGGGGAGTATTGTGGCTGGAGACACCTTGGCCCAAATTGTGGAGTGTGGAATTCCACATGCTATCCGAAAGAGCCCAGCACGACGCGCAGCCACGAATACACAGTACGCTTCCCTCCTTGCGAGTTTTGTGATCTCTGTATGTAAAAGGGGTACGTGTACCACAGCCTATCTCAACAAACGAAGAGAAATGATCAGTTCGGATATCAACGATCCGGACATTGAACTGGATATTGAGACCATCCACAAAATTTCTATTGTGAATTAAATTTCCAGAATCAATTTTTATTTAATAACTTATTTTAGAAGAAAAAAGAAATTGAAACCCGGCAAAAACGTAAAAAGTCACAGCGAAAAGGCATTTTACGTCTTTGTCATAGAACCGTGAAATCAGATAAAATTCATGTCTAATTGATATTATTTTAGATAAATGACCACAGATGCTGCATAGCAAGCATGTCCAAACAAGATGCTGCCTTTTTTGCAATTTTGTCAGGGTCAGGAGATCAATGATACACATCCGATCACATAAATACGGCCCATTTTATACTGAGCAGGCAATACCCAAAGTTATATGGTTTTAGCGACGTAGAATATCTCACAAATATATAGATATGCTAAAAAAAGGACCAACTCCTATGAAAAAATGTATTCAAATTTTGCATCAAGGAGGCAATCACTGGATTACCATAAGCAGCAGGTTTCAACAATTTTTTAAACCTTATAAATGTTTCTATATATAATTATTGATTTCTTCCCTCAGATTATGTGGTCCCAAAGAGGTCGATAGGTACGACACCTTGAACAGGCAGCTTACAGAAAAGGACAAGCGTGTCTTAAGTTTTTATTGCCATAATTTTGTAAAAGACAAGCTGATCGTTCGTCACCAAAATGTACAGCAGCAGGTTGGTGGAAATGATTGCGGAGCATTTGCAATTGAATTTGCAGCCACCCTTGCTGCTGGAAAAAATCCAGCCAGGTGTTCCTACGAACAGACAACTTTGGAGTACAAATTTGCAAGGCTTTTAAAAAAAAGAAACAAATTCAAAGCTCTGACAGTACTTGGAGGATAAAGTACATATCATGTTCAGTGGTATTGCCAACACTTTGCCATTTAGTAAAATTGGCACGAAAATTCTTATATGATTCAGTGCGATGAATGTGAGAAATGGTTTCACAAAGCGGGTGAAAACGTTTCAATTAATAATTTTAACAATGATACTTATAGTTGTAAATCATGTTCAAAATATATTTGAATAAACATCATTTGTTTTTGTCAAAGTCTGCTAAACGTTTTGTCCATTGCCAGCTGCTGCTTGTCTATTTGACCATACAGTTGTTCCAATACTGTTCTCAATTGAGACACATCATCTGTTGGAAACTGCTAATAAGTACCTTATTAACCAGGTTTGCTGAATTGATGGTACAAATGTGTCTGTCTTAGCCACTAATATACCATACCAGACACAGCTATCTAGATATATTGACGAAATACGTATATCTAATCAGATTGTAGAGATAGTAGTAATGACATTCAGTTCTGATCGACTTTACCGACAAATTATGGATATGTTGTGGGAAAGGCTGGATACTTGTCAAAAAAACTGGAGACGCATTTTCAAGTGTCTCCTTCTGCTTGAATCTTTAGTGAAAGCTGGTCCACTGTGTGTAGTCAAAGAAGCTAAAACAAAGATTCCAATATGAAAGAAACTGTTTGATTAGCTTTGTAAGACCGACTGCTCCCGGGACGGGCCTGGGCAAACTCAAACTAGGTTGACTATTTCAGTTAATCACCAAGCGATACCGCTGAACAGATAACATTTACAGTTTGATTTAAAAACGACGTGTAATAATATTTATTAGTAGACATGAACACAGAGGCAAATACGTATATCTAATGCTGACCATGGCGAAGATGTGATACAGTTTTGGATTGCGCGACAGTCAATATATCCGCAACTTTCTCTCTTGGCTTTGGACATACTAACAGCACCTGCTTCACAGGCATATGTGGAGAGGATTTTTCATTGTGTGGCCTTTTGAGTGGAGAGAAGAGGCATAGACTGAAAAAAAACTTAGAAACCTGTAAATATGCGACTGAAGTACTTGGAGGATAAAGTACATATCATGTTCAGTGGTATTGCCAACACTTTGCCATTTAGTAAAATTGGCACGAAAATTCTTATATGATTCAGTGCGATGAATGTGAGAAATGGTTTCACAAAGCGGGTGAAAACGTTTCAATTAATAATTTTAACAATGATACTTATAGTTGTAAATCATGTTCAAAATATATTTGAATAAACATCATTTGTTTTTGTCAAAGTCTGCTAAACGTTTTGTCCATTGCCAGCTGCTGCTTGTCTATTTGACCATACAGTTGTTCCAATACTGTTCTCAATTGAGACACATCATCTGTTGGAAACTGCTAATAAGTACCTTATTAACCAGGTTTGCTGAATTGATGGTACAAATGTGTCTGTCTTAGCCACTAATATACCATACCAGACACAGCTATCTAGATATATTGACGAAATACGTATATCTAATCAGATTGTAGAGATAGTAGTAATGACATTCAGTTCTGATCGACTTTACCGACAAATTATGGATATGTTGTGGGAAAGGCTGGATACTTGTCAAAAAAACTGGAGACGCATTTTCAAGTGTCTCCTTCTGCTTGAATCTTTAGTGAAAGCTGGTCCACTGTGTGTAGTCAAAGAAGCTAAAACAAAGATTCCAATATGAAAGAAACTGTTTGATTAGCTTTGTAAGACCGACTGCTCCCGGGACGGGCCTGGGCAAACTCAAACTAGGTTGACTATTTCAGTTAATCACCAAGCGATACCGCTGAACAGATAACATTTACAGTTTGATTTAAAAACGACGTGTAATAATATTTATTAGTAGACATGAACACAGAGGCAAATACGTATATCTAATGCTGACCATGGCGAAGATGTGATACAGTTTTGGATTGCGCGACAGTCAATATATCCGCAACTTTCTCTCTTGGCTTTGGACATACTAACAGCACCTGCTTCACAGGCATATGTGGAGAGGATTTTTCATTGTGTGGCCTTTTGAGTGGAGAGAAGAGGCATAGACTGAAAAAAAACTTAGAAACCTGTAAATATGCGACTGAAGTACTTGGAGGATAAAGTACATATCATGTTCAGTGGTATTGCCAACACTTTGCCATTTAGTAAAATTGGCACGAAAATTCTTATATGATTCAGTGCGATGAATGTGAGAAATGGTTTCACAAAGCGGGTGAAAACGTTTCAATTAATAATTTTAACAATGATACTTATAGTTGTAAATCATGTTCAAAATATATTTGAATAAACATCATTTGTTTTTGTCAAAGTCTGCTAAACGTTTTGTCCATTGCCAGCTGCTGCTTGTCTATTTGACCATACAGTTGTTCCAATACTGTTCTCAATTGAGACACATCATCTGTTGGAAACTGCTAATAAGTACCTTATTAACCAGGTTTGCTGAATTGATGGTACAAATGTGTCTGTCTTAGCCACTAATATACCATACCAGACACAGCTATCTAGATATATTGACGAAATACGTATATCTAATCAGATTGTAGAGATAGTAGTAATGACATTCAGTTCTGATCGACTTTACCGACAAATTATGGATATGTTGTGGGAAAGGCTGGATACTTGTCAAAAAAACTGGAGACGCATTTTCAAGTGTCTCCTTCTGCTTGAATCTTTAGTGAAAGCTGGTCCACTGTGTGTAGTCAAAGAAGCTAAAACAAAGATTCCAATATGAAAGAAACTGTTTGATTAGCTTTGTAAGACCGACTGCTCCCGGGACGGGCCTGGGCAAACTCAAACTAGGTTGACTATTTCAGTTAATCACCAAGCGATACCGCTGAACAGATAACATTTACAGTTTGATTTAAAAACGACGTGTAATAATATTTATTAGTAGACATGAACACAGAGGCAAATACGTATATCTAATGCTGACCATGGCGAAGATGTGATACAGTTTTGGATTGCGCGACAGTCAATATATCCGCAACTTTCTCTCTTGGCTTTGGACATACTAACAGCACCTGCTTCACAGGCATATGTGGAGAGGATTTTTCATTGTGTGGCCTTTTGAGTGGAGAGAAGAGGCATAGACTGAAAAAAAACTTAGAAACCTGTAAATATGCGACTGAAGTACTTGGAGGATAAAGTACATATCATGTTCAGTGGTATTGCCAACACTTTGCCATTTAGTAAAATTGGCACGAAAATTCTTATATGATTCAGTGCGATGAATGTGAGAAATGGTTTCACAAAGCGGGTGAAAACGTTTCAATTAATAATTTTAACAATGATACTTATAGTTGTAAATCATGTTCAAAATATATTTGAATAAACATCATTTGTTTTTGTCAAAGTCTGCTAAACGTTTTGTCCATTGCCAGCTGCTGCTTGTCTATTTGACCATACAGTTGTTCCAATACTGTTCTCAATTGAGACACATCATCTGTTGGAAACTGCTAATAAGTACCTTATTAACCAGGTTTGCTGAATTGATGGTACAAATGTGTCTGTCTTAGCCACTAATATACCATACCAGACACAGCTATCTAGATATATTGACGAAATACGTATATCTAATCAGATTGTAGAGATAGTAGTAATGACATTCAGTTCTGATCGACTTTACCGACAAATTATGGATATGTTGTGGGAAAGGCTGGATACTTGTCAAAAAAACTGGAGACGCATTTTCAAGTGTCTCCTTCTGCTTGAATCTTTAGTGAAAGCTGGTCCACTGTGTGTAGTCAAAGAAGCTAAAACAAAGATTCCAATATGAAAGAAACTGTTTGATTAGCTTTGTAAGACCGACTGCTCCCGGGACGGGCCTGGGCAAACTCAAACTAGGTTGACTATTTCAGTTAATCACCAAGCGATACCGCTGAACAGATAACATTTACAGTTTGATTTAAAAACGACGTGTAATAATATTTATTAGTAGACATGAACACAGAGGCAAATACGTATATCTAATGCTGACCATGGCGAAGATGTGATACAGTTTTGGATTGCGCGACAGTCAATATATCCGCAACTTTCTCTCTTGGCTTTGGACATACTAACAGCACCTGCTTCACAGGCATATGTGGAGAGGATTTTTCATTGTGTGGCCTTTTGAGTGGAGAGAAGAGGCATAGACTGAAAAAAAACTTAGAAACCTGTAAATATGCGACTGAAGTACTTGGAGGATAAAGTACATATCATGTTCAGTGGTATTGCCAACACTTTGCCATTTAGTAAAATTGGCACGAAAATTCTTATATGATTCAGTGCGATGAATGTGAGAAATGGTTTCACAAAGCGGGTGAAAACGTTTCAATTAATAATTTTAACAATGATACTTATAGTTGTAAATCATGTTCAAAATATATTTGAATAAACATCATTTGTTTTTGTCAAAGTCTGCTAAACGTTTTGTCCATTGCCAGCTGCTGCTTGTCTATTTGACCATACAGTTGTTCCAATACTGTTCTCAATTGAGACACATCATCTGTTGGAAACTGCTAATAAGTACCTTATTAACCAGGTTTGCTGAATTGATGGTACAAATGTGTCTGTCTTAGCCACTAATATACCATACCAGACACAGCTATCTAGATATATTGACGAAATACGTATATCTAATCAGATTGTAGAGATAGTAGTAATGACATTCAGTTCTGATCGACTTTACCGACAAATTATGGATATGTTGTGGGAAAGGCTGGATACTTGTCAAAAAAACTGGAGACGCATTTTCAAGTGTCTCCTTCTGCTTGAATCTTTAGTGAAAGCTGGTCCACTGTGTGTAGTCAAAGAAGCTAAAACAAAGATTCCAATATGAAAGAAACTGTTTGATTAGCTTTGTAAGACCGACTGCTCCCGGGACGGGCCTGGGCAAACTCAAACTAGGTTGACTATTTCAGTTAATCACCAAGCGATACCGCTGAACAGATAACATTTACAGTTTGATTTAAAAACGACGTGTAATAATATTTATTAGTAGACATGAACACAGAGGCAAATACGTATATCTAATGCTGACCATGGCGAAGATGTGATACAGTTTTGGATTGCGCGACAGTCAATATATCCGCAACTTTCTCTCTTGGCTTTGGACATACTAACAGCACCTGCTTCACAGGCATATGTGGAGAGGATTTTTCATTGTGTGGCCTTTTGAGTGGAGAGAAGAGGCATAGACTGAAAAAAAACTTAGAAACCTGTAAATATGCGACTGAAGTACTTGGAGGATAAAGTACATATCATGTTCAGTGGTATTGCCAACACTTTGCCATTTAGTAAAATTGGCACGAAAATTCTTATATGATTCAGTGCGATGAATGTGAGAAATGGTTTCACAAAGCGGGTGAAAACGTTTCAATTAATAATTTTAACAATGATACTTATAGTTGTAAATCATGTTCAAAATATATTTGAATAAACATCATTTGTTTTTGTCAAAGTCTGCTAAACGTTTTGTCCATTGCCAGCTGCTGCTTGTCTATTTGACCATACAGTTGTTCCAATACTGTTCTCAATTGAGACACATCATCTGTTGGAAACTGCTAATAAGTACCTTATTAACCAGGTTTGCTGAATTGATGGTACAAATGTGTCTGTCTTAGCCACTAATATACCATACCAGACACAGCTATCTAGATATATTGACGAAATACGTATATCTAATCAGATTGTAGAGATAGTAGTAATGACATTCAGTTCTGATCGACTTTACCGACAAATTATGGATATGTTGTGGGAAAGGCTGGATACTTGTCAAAAAAACTGGAGACGCATTTTCAAGTGTCTCCTTCTGCTTGAATCTTTAGTGAAAGCTGGTCCACTGTGTGTAGTCAAAGAAGCTAAAACAAAGATTCCAATATGAAAGAAACTGTTTGATTAGCTTTGTAAGACCGACTGCTCCCGGGACGGGCCTGGGCAAACTCAAACTAGGTTGACTATTTCAGTTAATCACCAAGCGATACCGCTGAACAGATAACATTTACAGTTTGATTTAAAAACGACGTGTAATAATATTTATTAGTAGACATGAACACAGAGGCAAATACGTATATCTAATGCTGACCATGGCGAAGATGTGATACAGTTTTGGATTGCGCGACAGTCAATATATCCGCAACTTTCTCTCTTGGCTTTGGACATACTAACAGCACCTGCTTCACAGGCATATGTGGAGAGGATTTTTCATTGTGTGGCCTTTTGAGTGGAGAGAAGAGGCATAGACTGAAAAAAAACTTAGAAACCTGTAAATATGCGACTGAAGTACTTGGAGGATAAAGTACATATCATGTTCAGTGGTATTGCCAACACTTTGCCATTTAGTAAAATTGGCACGAAAATTCTTGGCTTCTCCAGCTACAACTGTCCCGTGCGAACAATTATTTTCATTATCAAGGAACATTGTGACCAAAAAACTTCACTCTCTGTTGACTATATTAACTTGTCTCACAATATGAATGATATTGAATAAATGCACTTGTTATTTCAAATTGTTATTGAATAAATGCACTTATTATTTCAAATCAATTTTTAAATTTTTTGCGATTAATCGTAATTAATTTTTGCGAACAATGGATTAATCGCATGCGATTAAGCGATTAAAAATATTAATCGATTTACAGCTCTAATTTATATCTATTTGTTTTTAATTTTGTATTACGTGACATAATGTACCTACTTTATATTTTTATATAGGTTCATGCTGTATTACGCGACGGTGCTACAAATATTGTAAAAGCAATGAACGATGGCGAATTCAGTAGTGCAAGTTGTGCGGCACATGTCCTGAATCTAATAGTTAAAAAAGGTAAAAATTAAACCTAACATCAAATAAAGTAATAATTGCAATTTGCTCAAAAAGTAAGAAATTACGTTAAATTACCATTTACCATTACCATTCAGGAACTTCTTACCTCTTGTAGAAAAGTTGCAGGATTTTTTAACAGAAGTGAGGTTGCTCGAAAAAGATTAAAATTAATTCAGAAAGATGAAAAACTAGCAGAACTTCGCTTGATTCAAGTATGAAAGTACAACTTATTGAGTTTAATTAGATTTAATTTAATTTAATTGTAATTTTGTATTAATCTTTAACTACTACAAACATTATCTATAAAACTTCCATCATTGAGGTCGCTCTCTTGTCCTTATTTCAGGTTGTTGACTTTAATCATTACATTAGTTACCTACACCTCTCATGGAAAATTTGATAAACTTATTTTTTGTCACTTTTAGTAAAAAAATTTGACCCTAGCCAAGATGCCAAGAAATGATATGACACTTTGCAGTAAAATTGCATTGCTGGATAAAATAAAAAGCCAGCCAATTAATACAAGTCATCTTCGGCTCGCTGAGATAACTGGTGTACCAAAATCTACCATATCGCGTCTTTTACAACAAGAAAATCATCTGCGTGAGGAATTCGTATTACAAGAAGGACAAGCAGGAACATCCAAAAGGAAGCGCGAAGGAAAGGATCCAGACGTCGAAGAAGCACTAGATCAATGGTTCTCTAATGTTAGTGGCCCAATATTGAAGGCGAAGTCAGAAGAGTTAGCTAAATACTGGGCTGCAACGATTTTAAAGCAGCTGATGGTTGGTTATCGTGATGGAAAACAAGACACAACATTAAATTTTTTAGAATGCAAGGTGAAAAGGGCAGAGCAGACAACGAAAGCGCCGAACAGTGGAAAAGTACGAAAAATAACATGCTGTTTGTATGCGGCAGAATAATGCACTTAGAGAACACTGCCAGAGAAAGGAATGATTTCTGTATCTGGAGGTGCACTGGTGGACGAGCCTGCAGGAAAAAGAAATCAATTCAAGAAGGTTCGTTTTTTTCAGGCGCACACGTTACCATCCAACAGGTCATTGAGATAATATATTTCTGGGGGTATAAGTTGGACCGGCAAAAATTAATGAAGAGGGAGCTGGGACTTAACAGCTCCCACACTGTCGTTGACTGGAAACAGTTTTGCCGGGACATCTGCCATGAGTACTTTGTTCTACGTCCTATTGTACTTGGTGGGCCTGGACGAACCTTTGAAATTGATGAGTCCTGTTTTGTCCGCCGAAAATACCACAGAGGCCATCGAGTCCGGGAGCAGTGGGTTTTCGGCTGTTACGACGTACAATCGAAGGAAAGTTTTATGGTGTGTGTGGAAAGAAGAAATGCCGCAACACTACTTCCCATTCTTCTGAAGTACGTCCTCCCAGGTATGACCGTTGTTAATTTTTTTGTTATAAATTTGTTCAATTACATATCTTATGTTAATTTTGTTTTGTTCTATTATTGGTTTAATATTAAACTTCTTTCATTGATAACAAAAAAAACTAAACATAATCTTGCTTGACACATTCGTTTAATATATCATACTTTTACTCCCAGGTACGACCGTTGTTTCCACACAAACGAAGTGGAAAACTTGTGGCGTTGTACC
Source organism: Erpobdella octoculata (assembly GCA_963978895.1). Classification (NCBI taxonomy): domain Eukaryota; kingdom Metazoa; phylum Annelida; class Clitellata; order Hirudinida; family Erpobdellidae; genus Erpobdella; species Erpobdella octoculata. The sequence continues at coordinate 3,595,878 of OZ022242.1, forward strand.
AAAGACAAGTTTAAATTAATGAGAGGAACATGCCATGCCCACATTGGCATAAGATGGCCGAAGTATGAGGTTTCAAAGAGCCTTAGAACTTATTAGAACTTATCAGAGAGTACTAAAACTATATGACACTAGTAAACAGTGATATTCAAGTTAACTGTAACACTAACTGAAATCGGAAAATAATAGAAAAATAATGGTCAGTTAAGTGTAATAGTAATAGTAACTGAAATACGGCAAATAACTCTAACTGTAATAGTAACTGAATAATAAATTCAGTTAAATAATACAAAAATAATTAATAACTGAAAAATATTTGTAAAGTAATTTTTTTCTAAATAAATTAATTATTAGATTTATTTTTTTATCTAAAGATAAAAATCGAGTTCTTTGATGTTACCTAACAAATAGTATATATGGTGCTGTTTAGTTATTCGCGGCCTTTTGTTATTATTGATAGTCGATAGTGCTGTTGCGATCGTTCCGTGGAAAATGTTCAAGAACAATAGTGGCAGAAAACAAGAAAGTAGTGTATGGAAATATTTTGATTATGAGCTATCAGTTGACAAGTCAAAGTGCAAGATCGAAAACTGCGGTAGCTTTTTAAAAGGAAAAAATGCAACGAAATTGATGAATCACCTAAAAAGCTAGCACAACAAAATAGCAAATTCTCTGATATTAAAAGAAAAGGACAATGCCCATCCCGCTCAACTCATTCAACCTACACTGCAGGTAAATGTTTTAAATATTTTCTTAATTAAACTCCTCCGAAACGGCTGAACCGATTTTTATGAATTTTTTTGTGTACATTTGGTAGGTCTGAGGATAGGGGGTAGGTTATTTAGTTTTTTTTCAGTGAGGAGTTCAATCACAAACACTATGACACGAGATTTATATATATAAATATATATATATAGCTAGTATATACATAGTAATACTTAATATTAATAATATTGGATATCAAAATCGGTTATCTAAATATTTCTGACTCCGATTAATCAGAATTTTGCACTATTCCGTGAAATCAGATTTCCGATTCAAAATCTGTTAAGTCGAAGATTCAAATAAATAATCTGACAAATGTATAGAATGAATTTTTTATCAATACCTTTTTACAGTTCTTAGTGCCGGCCAGTTCGCAACCAAGCTTGCCAAGTTTTATCCAAGGAGAGAACAAAAAAAGCAAAAATGGGATAAAGATGCACCCCAGACCAAACTACGAGATGAACTTTGGACAAAAATATTTATAAGCACTGGTCTGCCAACTACATTTTTAAATAATCAGGATGTTCAGGAATACCATACAGTTACTGATCCGAAATATTCATTGCCAAGTGTGTGTTTAAATGTATTTTTTAATTTAAATTAATTTTTATAAATTAGATAAAAATTCTTGTGCAGGTTCATCTGGAATGATAAAACTCCTAAATGGAGCACACCAGGAAGATCTTAATCTTGCCCGATATATTGTCATAAGCATGGACTGCTGGTCTAAAAAAAAGCCTGACAGCATCATATCTGGCTGTGTCAGCTTCATTTTACAGTCTATCCCAAAATCAACCAGTGCATGTTGTTTTGAATTTACATCAGATTGCTCATCCACATACAGGGGATATGTTGGCTGATAAACTTCTTACTACTCTAACAGCTTGGAACATCAGCAGGTCAAAAGTCTTGTTTGTTGTTACAGATAATGGATCAAACATGATCAAAGCTGTAAAAGTAGCTAACATAGAAAAGGAAAATTTCAATGAGCCAGATAGTGATTATTCAGATGATAAAGCACTTGATTCAGTGACAGAAGACAGTGTTATGGAAGACTCATCCCTAGAAGAAATTGTTCAACTGCATAGACTACCGTGTGTTGCACACACTTTACAACTGGTTGTCAAGGAACTTGAAAAGAATAACACTTATCGAACCTTGTTATGTAAAGTAAAAGGATTGGTGAAATCTCATCAGTGGCACAAGAAAAATTAATAAATTTGTGTGGAAAAGTGGTTGTAAAGAATTGTATAACAAGGTGGAACTCAATACTGTTTGTTGTTGATAGATTGTTGACGATTCGGGCTCCCTTAGAGCAAATCTTAAAAGAATTGAGACACGATTCTCTAACTAACACAGAATGGGAATCTGTTGCAGATTTACATAAACTCTTACAGCTTTTTGCAGAGATGACAGATAATCTGCAAACTGACACACTTTCTCTGTCATCACTCATTCCTGCTGTAGCTGAGTTAACTCTTCACCTCCAAGATACAACATTACCAAAATTGCAGGCTCAGATGTTGCTTCAGTCTCTGCGAAAAAGGTTTGCTAAATTTTTAGACGCTTCATCGCCAGAATTTGATGCCTTACCTGCAGCTGCTTGCTTACTGGATCCAAGTGTTTCAGCATGCCTTATGCGTGATGATATGTTTAAGCTTGTTGATGCTGCAAAAACATATATCAAAGAAAAGGTAAAGTATGGTTTATGATTAAAATGTAGATTAAAGTAAAAATTCTAGATTGCCTTGGGATTTGTCTTATAGTTTATTCATTTATTTAACAGGTGTTAAATTCTACTTTTATGCCAGCAAGTGTTGCATCTTCATCTTCTGATGAATTGTACCAACCTCCTTTAAAAAGATTTAAGAGGCTTGCCCAAGAAATTCAAGCTTCCAGTTCTCCGAGCAAGCAATCTAGGCACGGACGTTCTGTTGAGGAAGAACTTAATGCCTATCTTGGGGCTTCAAAAAGATTAGCTGCTAATGAAACTGGATTAAGTTTCTGGACAGCCTCAGAGACAGTGTATCCTCTAATAGCGCCTTCGCTAAAGACCTAATCTCTGCACCTGCTTCAGAAGCATATGTGGAGCGCATCTTCTCGGTTTGCAGTGATATGACTGCAGGAAAAAGAAACAGGCTCTCCAAAAATCTAGAAACTCGTGTTTTTTTGAAAATGAACTCGAAGTTTTACCATTTTGTAAATAAATAAAAAAATAATTTTATTTGGCTGTGTATAAAATCTACAGTTAACTGTAACTTTAACTTAAAAATAAATAAGTGTAATAGTAACTGAAAAATGTTTGTGGAAAAATAACTTTAACTGAAACTGAAAAATGTTGTAACTTTAACTGTAACTGTAACTGAAAAGTTGTAACTGAAATATCACTGCTAGTAAGACCGCATTTGGAATATTGTGTGGAGTCCTTCACTTAAACAAGACATTAATATTCTAGAAAGGGTACAGAGGAGAGCTACGAAAATAATTAATGGAATGCATGGTTTAAGCTATGAAGAGAGATTGTTGAGGTGTAGGCTGACGACCCTTGGGAGAAGGAGAATAAGAGGAGACTTAATACTAGTATATAATATATTGAATAATGGTCTTAATCTTGATCCAGACAAGTTCTTTACTAGAGTTTCCAACAGAAATACAAGAAGTCATTCGATGAAGCTTTACAAGGACAGGACAGGACCTTTGAAGCGGACGTTTTTTAGCGCAAGAATCATCAACGAGTGGAATAAACTAAAAGAAGATGCTGCAAATGCTCAGACTTTGAATGATTCCTTATTCACTATAATAAAGTTATGTTATGTTAAAAATTAACAAAATTTTAATAGAACAAGTAAATGAACAGTTGCACCAGTTTTCAACTGTCGCACGCAGTCCATGTTCGATCGTGGTATATCTTTTTATATTAAATTTTTATAACATTTTCTGGTATATTTAAACTCACAATTTGTACCTTTATTCTCAAAAAACGCGATGCTGTTGCCAGCTCTCGGAATCTGTTTTATCGTTATCTCAAAAGTGTTGTGAAGTATCGCACAGTGACATGAGGTCAAAAAAGAAGGTAAAGTTCAACAAGCCTTCGACGGACATTGTCGAAGAAGCATGGAGACAGGCTTCCGACAGTGAGGAAATTGTATCACTAATATATATAGTATGAAATTTCAGTAGAACCCTTTCAATTTTTACTGGTGCCAAGCGGTAAGAAAATAAGAGTCACACGTTGGATCAACCGCCTGATACAGATGTTCGCACTAAGAGACGAAGTAGAGGTCTCAAAGTGCAGTTTGCGCTCACATAACCTAGGACCTCTCATTTTTGAAAGCACTGGTTTGTATACAAGTCCCTTGTCATGATACTATTACATGTCCTAATAAAATTAATTTATTCACAGTAGAGCTGAGAGTGTCAATGAAAGGGACATTACTATCCTCTTTAATTTTAATACTTGTTGCATTTTTAAGACATATTTTCAGTTTTTTGTTTATATTTTGTTCTCGGTCGGGGACTCTACTTGTTCGCACAAAAAGCACATATCTTCAAAAATCCGTATGTAGATAATTCTTCTCAAAATAAATAGTGAAATAAATATAAAAAATTATAATTGTGATAGTAGATAAATCAATGTAGGTGGAGCTTCAGATGTTGGGGGTGGAGCCAAATATGTTTATATTCTGTTTCCGGACGGGGGCTCTACTTGTTCGCTTTTTACTTATCACTTGCACCGACTATTACGCAGTGCGGCTACGAACTAGCAACAAAATCGTCAAAATAATTTAAGTGCGTGCACTATCAATAGCACCGACTATTACGGCAGTGCGGCTACGCACTAGCAATAAAATCGCTAAATAATGCCGACGTTTTTTTGAAGAAAATCCATTTACAAATGGACGGAAACGGTTTCACAAAATCCACAGCATTTTCTCATATTCGACAGTGGAACGAGTCGTGGTTTTCAGCTCGCCGGAACAGCTACGTCACCTTGCCATGGCCGATCGCTGGTTCATGGACGGCAACTTTTCCATGTCACCACCGCAGTTCCAGCAGCTGTGTGTGATCCGCGCACCACTCGGCGCTTCAGACGTATCATGTGTCTACGCACTGCTTTCGGGTAAAACGCAGAGTGTGTATGCCACGATGTTGCGAGCCATAGTTGTTCAATGTGAAGAAAAATCTTACACATGCGATCCACTATCGATCGTCTGTGATTTTCAACAAGTAGCGATTAATGCTGTCAATGAAGTTTTTGGAACCCACGTTAAAGTGCAGAGACGAAGCAATGGCGTCAACCTCAATCCTAAGGGAGGCTCGGATTAGGCAGGTGGACGATGCAGTCAGGAACTTCAAGAAGAGTTTGGGGAAAAACAGCGATGACTTGGTGACATTTCTGAATAGTGAATTTAAAGTTAAACCTGTTATTAATATTGAGCAGGTACCGAACGAAGAGGCCGGTGTGCTTGACGGCACTGGACCGGTGGCAACGAGGACAAGGGGCAGAGGACGTAGGAGAAAGGGAGAGACTCCTCGCAAACCTGTTCAGTTTGAAGAGAAGTTGTGCTAGCTGCAGAATAAAACGTGGACAATTAAAATCTAACTTCGAGTTAATTTGTTTTCTAAAAAAAAATTCAACTAAGATAGTAAAATTGCAGAGAGAGATAAAGAGGCTTAGGAAGCAGACAGGACGAAATGAGGGGTCCATCAAACTTTGGAAATACAAATACCAGCTGGAAAGACGGAAACCCAAAAGATCCTTCGTCGATATAGCTAATTCACGAGTTTTAACTAATATTAAAATAAGCCGGTAAACACCTCATGGAAATTCATTTGTGTTTTTTTTCCTTCAAAAGCCGCGCTGAACCCCAGGTGCCATAGCCCCTGATTACGCTTCCAGCCTCACTGCTTCATTCAAGGAGGTCGCTTCCATCTACGCCGTGTGCTACCATTGTCGCTAGCACACGTTCAATCGATCTTTATTTCAAAGCTGAAATCCTGCATATCTGACCGGGCCCCTGTCAACAACAAGGTCCATGAACTGCTCTGTAGGGATTTGGACGTCGAACTCCTGCAACTATATTGCAACGTCCACCCGCTCGAGACCTTCGCGACTGACGCCAGGAAGCAGCTGGAAAAATTCGATAGGACGAATGGATTGAAATGCAGTTCGGGCAAAGAAGGAACTACTGGTACTATCTCTACAGGTATAGTTACAAGGGTCAGCCTAGCGTTTTCAAAGCGTATCTGAAAAAAATGGGGGTAGTTCAAGGCACCTTTTTAAGGTACGTCGAGAACAGACTCCATGTGATGTTCCACATGGCCAGAGTGGTCATTCGTCATGCTTCATTGCTGGGCCAATTTCTGAGCAGGTGTGACTTGTAACATTTTTAATTAGTTCTAATGTTTGAAGGACACAAACACAGTTTAAATTTTTTTAAGCCATAACAACAACGATGTGTCTAAGAGTCTGTGGGAAGCTATAAACAACGAACTGGTTATGGTGCAGCTCCAGGCATTAGGCCTCCTTGGGAAAGTCATCACTGGGCTGTGGATGACTTTGGTTTATGCAAACACCAGCCAAAAATCCAACCTCCAAAAAGAAGTTAGTCATTTCCTAAAACCAATCTAAAAAATAAACATGTAATCAAAAAACGGATAAAATTTTTTGATCTTGTAGCATCACTGATGCTGTTTATAATTGCTTTCAATATCCGAAGATGGGAGATCGTAAGTGATTTTTAATGAATTGCGCCCTGTTTTGCAGGAAACCACTCCTCCACAGAGAAAGACATACGCTTCAGACAGGCGCGGCGCTGAGCGGGGGGGTCCAGGGGTCCGGACCCCCCCAGCTCCGACAGGTATCACTCGTGAGATTTTTGTAAATCCGAGGAGTTTTTTTAATGGGGGGGGGGGGGTAATTACCTGGCACTTATTGAGTTAACCAGTGTTTGTATAAAAACAACGCAAACTAAATAAGCTACACAAATAGGTGATAAGAAAAGGAAAGATGATGTGGTCAAAAAGTTATAAAGCTAGGCCGTTTTCAAGGAGACAGCAGAGATGGAGAATAAGCTGGCCATATAGAAAAGAGAGAGAGAGAGAAAGAGAGGGAGAGAAATGCTGAAGAAGCTATGAAGCTTGGCTTGGCGTCCATGTGGAAGAGAGAGAGAGAGAGAGATGCCAAAGAAGTTAAGAAGCTAGACAGATAAGTCGTTCACACAGTGAAAGAGAAAGGAAAAGAGAGAGTCTATAGCTGAAGAAGCTATGAAGCTTGGCTTGGCGTCCATGCGGAAGAGAGAGAGAGATGTTAAAGAAGTTAAGAAGCTAGACAGATAAGTCGTTCACACAGTGAAAGAGAAAGGAAAAGAGAGAGTCCGAGAAAAATAGAGAGAGATGAGGCTAAAGACTCTAAAGACTGACCTCATGGAGCTTGAGAAAGCGAGCATGGACACTAGAATCATTAGCATTATTTTATGAGCCGTATCAGATAGCGAGTTTTGTTTTCAATTGTTTTCATTGTCCGATCCAAACTTGATGTCTGTTTAACGTTTTTAAATAGATAATAAATTATTAAACTTATTTCAGTATTGTTTCCCTTAGGAGGTGAGTAATTCTTCAAATACCAGTAACAGAACTTTAGTTTAAATTAAATCAATTTCAGTGTTTTTATTTTACAAGATTGGCTTTAAGCAAATTTTACAATTCTTTGTCACTTTTTTTTTACAAATTTAGTATGAAGTAGACAAACTGTCAGAAATATAATATAGATTACAAACAATTATATCTTGCCATATAATGTAATCCTGTCTAGACTTAAGTTGCATTTCAACATTAAACAAGCGATTTATATAAATATATAATATGGTATAAAAGTTTCCGATCATTTCTTCTTTTTTCATTGTTAAAATTCTTCTTTAAAGAGAAAGTAGACGCCAGAAGAGATAAAGTTACGTAGATTCATCAGCTTATTGCTTGTCGTTAACTATTTGAGACTGCAGTATTCAAACATGCAATCTTCCCTAGAAAATGTTATAAATTTGCAAAGAAATCCTCTCGGTGAAGACGAATTGGAAGTCGATGCGTTGCTTAAATTAGGCGCGGTTCAACCGACTGGTCTTGCTTTCAAGGGAACGAGCATTTTAGTTGGTGGCCGTCTGAAAACATTAAAATTTCAAGGAGACTGGTTCAGCGGAAGACCGTGGCTAGAATACAGTTTACAGAATGATGCAGCTTGCTGTTTTTATTGCCGTCTGTTCCAGCCAAAAGTCAATGGTACGTGATCAGTCTATTTTTAACATAGCCAAAGTAGCTTTATGCTTAGATTAAGTGGCAGTTAGCCAGCATATGAAAGCTCCACTAGGTTTAAACACGGAATACTCTGAGTGCCATTAAAGGCTTTCAGGATAAAAAGCAACTTGAACCATTAATTTTTTTTTTGGATGCAGGTCAGTATACAAAGTTTATACTGAACAACAAAGACTGGAAGAAAGCGACTGGCAAAGACGGAAAACTGATGAAGCATGAATCAAGTTCTGCGCATCGAATGGCTACTGACATGTACGTTGCAAGGAAAAATGCAGCTTCATCATCGGTTGCCGTCCAATTGTCAAAGGCGTACGAAGAAAAGTTGCACCGTGAACAAGAAGAGAAGGCCAAAAACAGAGAAGTACTTGCCATAATTGCTGACGTAATCCGTTTTCTTTCAAAACAGAATATTAGTTTTAGAGGACACCGAGAGCAACGTGACTCTAATAATCGTGGTAACTTTTTGGAAATGGTGACATTCATGGCCACTTACAATCCTGTTTTAAAGGATTGGCTTGCACATCATCCACGGAATGTTTCTTGGCTGAGTCATGATGTACAAAATGAGCTATTACATTTGATCGCAGAGGAAGTGTTGTCAAAAATAATTAGCCAATGTAGCGGCAGGTTATTTAGTATAATCTGCGATGAGGTCAGCGATAGATCAAATAGAGAGCTTTTGAGTCTTGTGATTCGTTATGTCACAGATTCAGGTTTTGTAAAGGAGGCTCTCGTCGGACTGGTAGAAGTTCAAAACACTTCATCAAGCAATTTGTGTGATGTTGTTGTTAAATATTTAAATAAGTTACACCTACCTTTAGAATCTATTGTGAGCCAGTGCTATGATGGGGCTGCTAACATGTGTGGCAAGTATAACGGACTACAGGCTCGCTTGAAGGAACTGTGCCCCAGGAAACCGATTTATATCCATTGCTGGGCGCACGTTCTTAATTTGATCTTGCAGGATGCAGTAAAATCTGTCCAGCTTTGCAGTCATACATTTGATGTACTACAGAAATTGTATGTCTTAATTGAAGCGTCACCCAAACGTCATGCTGAATATGTCAAGTGTGTACATAGTCTCGACCTTCAGGATGGATTGCAATCCTTGCAGTCATTATCCTCAACAAGATGGTCAGCCAGATGTGTGAATTTACGAATAGTTCACAGGTGCCTTCCGGCCATCCTTGATTTTCTCAACAACCAAAATGATGTAGACTCTTTAGGCTTATTGTCAGCGGTAAAAAATTTAAAATTTATATTTGGACTGCATTTTTTAATGCACTTGTTTATGCTAGCTAATGCTGCATCAGAAGCACTGCAAGCTAGTGATATTGACTTGGCTGCTGCTGCCAATGCTGTTGAAACGTTGGTGGAAGCGGTACAGCACATGAGGACAGCTGAAGAATTTGAGAAGATGTTTGCTGAGGTTTTGAAGATTTGTGAAAAGCTAGGAATATCGCTTTCGGGTGGCCGAGATAGAAGAAAAAGGGCAAAACCATCAGCCTTGCAGGATTTTGTTATGGATCGTTTTTTGACAAAATCATCGGACGCTATTGTGTCTAATTCAGCAGAAGATGATCTTAAAAATGAAATAAGGGTTGATTTTTTTATTCCGGTCTTGGATACAGTTTCCTCATCCCTGAAATCAAGATTTAATTCGGAGTGTATAGCAGTGCTGAAGCTAATTTCTTCCGTAGTTCAATTAGGAGACAATTTTGACAGTGCTGTCAAAGAGCTGGCTTTAGTAGCTCAGTTGGATGAAGATATCTGTGTTGCAGAGGGACAGTTAATAAAGCTACAGAAAGCCAGCTACAAGGAGGTGGCCGAAACTCTTACTCCACCAACCCTTCAGAACCTAGCAACCAAAATGGTGGTGCTAAAACACAATCTTATTTACAAATCTTTCTATGCTTTAGTTGTTTTTTTATTAACTTTACCGGTAACGTCAGCCTCATGTGAACGAGCTCACAGTAAGGTTGATTTGATAAAGTCAGCAGTGAGAGCGTCTATGGGGTCTGACAGATTGGAAGACTTGGTGCTAATTTCAACCGAGAAATCAACTCTTGATTCAATACAAATGTTGACAGTTGTGGAGAAATTTGCTTCCATCAAACGGGCATTGCCACTGTAATAAGCTGCATGGAATCTAACTGTATTATAGTTGTTTTTTTTAATTATTTTTTATATTTTGATGACATTTTTTGTTAGTGCAAGTATACTTTAATGATGATTATTAAATTTTAATTTCATTAGCTTCGTTTATGTTTTCTCAACTGCTATTCTTATGTTTATTCAACAAATTTATTTTTTGTCAAAACTTGTAATTACAACAGACCTCGAGTTGAATTGTTTTATATTTAGACCTGGATAAACGAGGTGGGAAAAACAAGATTAATTGTGATATGCTACTGTAAATACTTATAACTAATGAGTTAAAAAAATTATAGCTTTTTCAATTACACTCAAATTTATTTAATTTATTAAATAATTGTTATTTAGAGTATATATAAAGCAAAAGCTGGAAACGTTTGTTACAGAAGGAAAGGCACGCTTAGTGTCAGCAACATGACTATGAGTGAGCGAAGAGCTCGAATGAGTACAGAAACATTAAAAATGTATATATATATATATATATATATATATATATATATATATATATATATATATATATATATATATATATATATATATATATATACTTGTCTTTCAAATTTTTGGACCCCCCCAGGACAAAAAACCCGGCGCCGCGCCTGGCTTCAGAGCAACAGCCGACACCTGCCGTCAGGGGAACAATTTCTTTAGATATAGAAAAGATCATTGCTGAAACCCTTACTCCCGCCAAGATCCTAGCAAGCTTCAGGAGCATAGCATCATCCAACACAGGACCCAGCCTACAACAGAACGTGCAACAACAACCGACGGTCGAAAACCAACCCGAGGAAATTGTGGAGTGCATTCTCTTGAACGAACTCACAAAGATCAATCCCTTCAAAATTGAAGAAAGCCTGTCAGGTTTCCTCAACCGACAATAAGAAATAACGGCTAAAGGCAGAAAACTAAGAATCCTATCCACAAAAAGTGAGAGAAAAATTAGAACAGTTGAAAGAAATAGCCGGTTACCAGGTCAGTTTTCTTAAACCTTTCGTAAAGAAAATTAAATTGATTATTACCGGAATACATTGCGAACCCAGTAAGATGCTTCAATTGCAATCAATTTGGTCATGTGGCCAAATATTGCAAGGCCAAGACCTTCTGTCCTAAGTGCGTCAACCAAGAGGAGTAAAACACAACAAAAAGCAAAGAAATTACGTCCATCGATGACCGCCCAGCTGGATCCGGCATTGAGGAGTCAGCTGGAGATGCGCTACAATGATTACAACCAACGCAAGAGGAAAAGAAGAAGAAGATGAAGAATATTTCAGATACATATTCTGACTTTTTTCTTCTAACTCTCTTAAATGGACATCATTTTATTATTTATTTATCATTTCCTTTTATGTTTTTTTCCTGTCTAAAAATACTATGTATAAGGACAATAAACTATCATAAAAAAAAACTTTTATTTGAATTATTTCGAAATTTTTATGCGACGATCTAACCTAGTTACAAAGGCGCATTCCCAGCACGTGGCTGGTAAAATTAATACTTACAGACTGTTGCGTACTGCTCAGTTGGTTTCGAGCATGGCGGAACACGTGGTTTTCTTTTAGAGCAATAACGGAGAATTATTTAGGGTGACAATTGTTGCTGAAAATGCCGAGTTGGCATACAATTACGCACTACAGTGTAAGTTAACTTTTTAACACATTTTACATTTACATTTAGTTGCACACAACACTTTTTAACTTGTAGTCGTAGACCGCCCAGATAATTCCGATGTCAGTCTATTATGATATTCACAAGAAATCAATCGTTCTGATAAAATTAACTTTAGTAAAGTCTGTAAATTAATTATAAATAGGTTATCACGTCAGAGAGGTTGCATTGACACAAAATAATTTTTTATTTATATCACATTTCTATCCATAATAGGCCAAGTTATGAATAATGACAGTGGTAGTTATTTGTCTGGTACAACCTGTAATTATGTTTATGGTACAAGCTTAGAGAAGGTGGAAAATGAGCTAATTGGTAAGTTCAACGAACAAATTTAAAATTTGCATTCTTATGTTATAAAGTATTAATTTTCTACTGCAGTTAACCACCCAGCTCAGGACCCCAACAGCCAAGAGTCAAATAATAAGCCTTCAGCAGAATCACAAAGTAGTATTGCTTTAAATTAAAAGTTATCTCTATAACATCCGCAATACAATTAGGTTTATTTAATTGAAATTTTTTTTCAACTGCAGTTCACCACACAGCTCTGGACCCGAACAGAAAAGTAGTAGATATTTATGTACTACATCCTTATGAAAATCAGGCTATTAATTATGACATTTTTCTTTAACAGAATTTCGCTGGACATCAGGAGCAACAAAACTCCTGATAAACTGCAGGAGGGAGGCCAACGAAAAATTCGAGCACCCAACCTGCAAGAAAAACAAGCTCTGGGGGGAAATTGCAAGCCAGATGAAGTCATATAAGCATAGCGTCAGTGGCACTGAGTGCCACAATAAGTGGCGAAACATGATGTCCACTTATAAATTTAATAAGGACAAAGTAGGAGCCAAGAGTGGATCGGAAGCCATAACATGAGAGTTTTGGGTTGATGAATGAGGTTTGTAACAACAAAGCCTCCATCAATCCACCTGGCTGGTAAAATTAATACTTACAGACTGTTGCGTACTGCTCAGTACAGTATCGACTTAATTAAAAATAAAAGAAATCGAAATTTAAAAAAGAAATCATAACCTTGTCGGGTAGCCGGCGGGAACAAACCATGACTATGGGCGCGTTGTAACCAAAGCGTTGTAACAATTAACCACAGCCTAATCCGGTTGAGCTCAACCGCGTTGTAACAATTCACCGCGTGTCCATCACATCCACCAGAGTTAAAGCTTGGTTGAGTGTGGTTGATTGTTATTGCTGGTTTCCGGCATGGCGCTGAACACGTGAACAAAGTGAACAAAGATTAAATATTTTACCGTTGATATATGTTTTCTATTTTCTATTTATATCTATGATTTATATATATTTATTTATATATATACTAGCTGACCCAACAAACGTTGTTTTGCCTTATAAATTATTTTGTTTTGTTTTTTTTATTAAAAGTTTAATGTACAAAATTATGACAATTTAAAAAAATCAATATCAATCTCGAATAGCAATCGAGTGTCCAACGCTCAGGGTTTTTGAAAGTGTTTCTATCGTCTTCTCTCTTGCTCCCGTTTCCTTCCCCGCTTGCTCTCCCGTTCCCGTTTGCTCTCCCGTCTCCGTTTGTTTTCATGTTCCGCTTGCTCTCCGTTCCCGCTTGCTCTCTTGTTCCCGTTTGCTTTCCCGCTCCCGGTTGCTCTCCCGTTCCCGCTTGCCTACCAGCTCCCGCTTGCTCTCCGTTATGTAGGGTACATTGCGGTAATCAACCGCGTAGCCAGCTAAATATTTCTGGATGGCCGGAGTTACTTACTTGCAAAAGGGGGCCCGTAAAAGTTAATAATACGTTTACCCTTTCCGGATATTTTTACTTTTATTATAACAGGGCAGTAACCAGGAGTGGGGGCCCAAGAATTTTTTGGGGGGCATTGTATAAATTTTCTGTTCACATAGTTGGACATTCCAGTGATTTGACCCTTAAAATGTGCTTCACGCAAAAAAAACAGGTTTAGTGAGTGAAATCTGAATCTTATTTTACCATATTTAATTGAATTTGAAAATATTCTGAATCAACATGAGAACTTTCAAAAGCATGTAAATAAAACAATAACAAAACATTTAAAAACAATTATAATTTACACGAAAAAACTTTATAAAAAACACATCACATGGGTCATAATGTCAGAGAACAATACGAGGCGATTTCTGAGCAAACTTTTCCACAAAAGTGTTTAGATCTACTTTTAGCGTAAAATCCTTCTCGAAAGCAAGTAGTACCAGTTGAAATTTATGCTCAAAGCCCATTGATTGGCGATAAGGCCGCAGAATCCGCGTGAGAGTGGAGAAACTGCTCTCGCACGTAGCAGTCGACACACCGATGGTGCCTGCTTCGGCATACAGCTGATACACATTTGGAAATGCGTCACGGTACTGCAGCATTGCATATGTTGCATCTTCCAACGACGAAATGGCTGGAATTTGTTACGGCACAGTCGCATTGCAATAGGCAATTCGCCAGCGAGGGCATCTTGGTCAAGGCCTGAGTGGTTCCAAGCACTTCTCAACAAGAAAATTCAGAAATGATGGAACGAGGGATTCTAGATTCTACAGCTTGAAACAAAGCCAAGTTGAACTCGCCAAATCGGTGGTTCATTTCAAAATGGACAGAATCTATGATGTTGTAAAAAGCGCGCCTCATGAGCTTGTGCGAAGTAACTTTAGAACCAATAAAGTGGAGGTGACCACAGAGGCAGTAAACCAGGTGCTCTGAATTTGTTTGTGCTTTACTGAAACTACAGCTCATCATCATTTGATGGAAAGCCAGCAGCACCTGCCATTTTATCAAAGACCTCAGCAAACCACAAGGCAAAAAGGCTCTCTTTAGCTGTGGAGATCAGTTCCATCGCAAGAGACCCATTGCATGAGCGACCTTGCAATAAAGCATTGACCGGTGACAACAGGTTCAGTATTTTGACAATGGCATTTGAAAAAAAAAAACAAATTCCGACTTTTAAACTTTGTTGAGCAGGCCCGATCCTACAACCAACACATCAGCCAGAGCTTTTTCTAAGTTGCAACAATTTTGAGGGTCTGCAAAATTTCCTCTCTGTTGATTTTGACAACAATTGCAGATTGATAGTGGCCAGTCCATCTTTGAGCAAGTAACCGCTTTATTGTGTCAACTCCATATGTGTTAGCCACAAAATTTCGGCGGACAAACACATACAATTGCTCACATAAGCTGAAAAAGTTTTTTCACTTTTAGCTCTGATTTCATAGCGTGCGCAACCGCAAGATGGAGTTGGTGATTATAGCAGTGCATGTACGGAATACGGCGGCCCAGGGTGTCTTGCAATATTTTCTGGACACTTCCCCTTCCACCGCTCATTAAACTAGCTTCGTCATAACATTGACTCAAAATTCGAGCGGGGTCCAGCTGTTGAGTCTGAAGTTCTGTAAGCAACGAACGTGTCAGGCTTTTAACTGAACAGCAATACAAAAAACGGGGGGGGGGGGGCTGATTGAGCTGAGTGGCCCGACCAAAACTGGGGGGCCTGAACAAAACTGGGGACCTGAACAAAACTGGGGAAGCCTGGCCCCATAGCTGGTTACGGCCCTGTATTATAATAGACGTTTTAATCTTTTCTTTAATTCACTAAAACAATGATCTGCATACAAAATTTAATTTATGTACACCAACCACCAAAAAAATTAACGTAAACAAAATCCGTATTTCCGTATAATCATTTCTGGAATCGATAAAGTTGAATTTTACGGGATTTCATAGCAAACCTTTGTAAAAAGTAAAAACAAGCCAAGTAAAAACGAGTTTTTCCACACAAACGTTTTTTTCAAATACACTCGATTTAGAAACACGAAAGATGTTCAAATTAAGTTTTTTTTTAATTGAATTATGTATTGTCATCCAATATAAAGCATTGCTGAAAGTTTCAGCTTTCTAGCTAGTCAAAAAGCTGGTTAAATTTTACTTGCAAGATTTACGTACAGAGAAAGCCACACACACAACTCGCACACACACACACACACAAACAGAGATTGTAACCTAAATAAAAGTTTGTAACAAGCTAATGTCAAGTATTTTTGTGTAAAAGCTTTCAAATGACATATGTGCCAAATTGTTTTTTTTTCTGTATTTCATTGATTTCCGGTCTGACAATTACATCATCACTCAAGTCATGCAGTAAGCTGAAAGACGCTCCAAATGTAAATTGCTGCTGCATATAAAGAATAAACATTTGGAACCAATATCTTTAAGTGAATAAAGGTTTTCTGTTTTGTAGTGCGGACAGATCCATCCTTTAAGCTTTTTCGGATCAAAACGTCCTGACCAAAAACACCATGTTTTTTCGTCACAAAAGGCTGGTAGGCTACAGTGGTACTCTCCGAAAGACCCCTTTATTCACGACTCTCTCTCTCTCTTCCTCTCTCTCTCTCTCATTTCATCAGACCGTTTTTTTCGCTGACATATTGGTTTTCAAGCACGACTAACGTCACCCCCATTTAAGACCCACACCATTTTAAGATCTGATTCTTCTGCATACTGCCGACTGACATTTTTGGGCCCCTTGACGAAATTCCAGGAACCACCACTGGTTATCACTAGTTTAAAATTAATACACACAATTTGTCTAAAGTTCAAAACGCCTTTTAATATGAACAACATCAACTGGTAAAGCCTTAATCATTTTTTTTAAAGCCAGAAAAAATTGATAAAAAATAAAAAGACATATTTATTGAAAAATCAATTATTTCAGAAAAGTTCAAGTTATTAATTTCATTTTCACACTGTTTAAATAAGTTGAACTGAAGTTGTTGAGTGTTCCTTCATATCAACATTTGCACGAAGCAGCTGCAATTGAAAGGTAAAAAAGATCAATGTGTTAACCTTCATAGCTATCATGAAACTAGATACATTTTTAATAACAAGATGAGCTCTATTACTTGGAACACTGGGCTGATAAGCAGAAATTATTAATACCACTGTATGAAGTATAGGATGAGAATTTGCAAACTCAATCATTGTAATAATTCTTTTTTTCACTAAGTTTATCTTTCTACAAATTTTCATCGCCCATCAACTCAGCTCAAAATATAAAATTAAAAGTTTTTTTTTTGATAGCTCACTTGAACATCCGGTCGACACGGTTTTTCCGTCTTTTCCGACTTTGGAGCATTTGCACTCGCAGACGAACTTGCACTCACCTGGAGATTGAGACACCTGAGTGCACGAATACTCGCAAACGCACTTTTCTCCTTCGGCGCAGACACACTCGCACGTGCATTTGCACGTTAATTTGGGAGCTGGAAATAAATAGAATGAGTAACAGCATCAGGTAACAGGGCGAGTTTAAAATCAACATAAAAAGGGATATCGTGAGCGCATTGATAACACATATGAATAAATTATTTGTAGCGAAATAAAAGCCATATTAGCAGATTAATTAGATTAAATCTTAAAACCTTAATAATACATGCGAAACTTTATTTTGACGCTTATATGCAGTTGAACATGAAGTAAATTAATTAAATTATCTCATAAAAACAAAAAACAGCAACTTAAAATCACTGATTAATTAACACACCTGAGCAGCAAGCTGATCCATCCTCTTTCTTATTGGAACACTTGCACTCGCAAACGTACTTGCAGGCACCAGAGGCATCAGTCACTGGAGTGCACTTGCATTCCCAGACGCACTTTTGTCCGTCGGGTCCCACGCAATCGCAGCTGCACGAACACTCGCACTTGCATTTGCATTCTGCAATTCATTATATACCTTGTTATTTCTTTCTGTTAATTGTTGTTTAAAAAAAAACTGGTATAGATTACCAAAATCTATAATAAGAAAAACTCTACCGCAAGTACCTACTATATAATCAATCGAAAAATAATAATCACTACCATTATCTCCAGCCATCTTTATGTTTGAGAGTTGAAAAAAAATCGAGTTTCTAAAAAATGCAACAGCTCAGGTTTGATGCTCGACAACAAACTGTTTGTTCCGTTGCAA
Source organism: Erpobdella octoculata (assembly GCA_963978895.1). NCBI lineage: Eukaryota > Metazoa > Annelida > Clitellata > Hirudinida > Erpobdellidae > Erpobdella > Erpobdella octoculata. Next base: position 3,613,733 of record OZ022242.1, read on the forward strand.
CTTTTATACAGATTTGTTATATAACCTCGTCTCCTTGGTTGTTAACCCTCACGTAGCTAGGTACTCCTCCTATATTTATATTTCACCTCCTCCTCTCTATTACAATCTCTTTCTATTAAAAATCCCTAACCGCTGCATAACAGAAGAAGCACTTGACTACTTGTTCAAGTAATGGCGAATTTTAATCGCAATTAGTTTGTGTCATCATCATCATCAGCTTTTTTTTTTTATAAATAGCGAACTTTAGTCCTGTATAAAACAATTAGGAAAGGTCGTGTTGTTTTTCATTAGGCAGTTAGCTATTATGTAACTTTGAGATGAACTCTAGGCTAGCAAACATTTAAGGAGTTGCGCATTACCATTACACAATTATATGCCTATCATATGACAAAGTAACGTGAAAATGATAACATTCATTTACCATAGCATGGATGTATTTTTATAAAAAATCCCGTTTGTTATCACAACAGTAGAGTAGTGCTGTGTCCTTCAAGCCAGTGGCGTAGCTAGGGGGGGGTGCAGGGGGAGCGGCCGCTCCCCCTGAGACCATTTTCCAAAAAGTGGGGCCTTTTTGGCCTTCTCAAGAATTAAAATGAATATTTTATTAAATTTAGGGCTGTCAAAAATCTGTTAAAATCCCAACCGGGTATGTTGAAAAGAAGAACAATGCAAATGTATAGAATCTTTTGCGCTGACTCTAAAAATACTTTGCGATACTAGATGGGCATCCAGGAAGTCAGCACTAGATGCAGTCTTGCAGAATTTACCAGCACTAATAGTTGCCCTGCAAAGAATCGTGGATGGTGAGATAAAAAACTGCACTGCTAAACAGTTGGCTGAGGCAAAGGGTATTCTTGTAACAATTGATACGTATAAATTCTTAGTTCTTCTAATATTCTGGAAAAAAGTGTTAGAGAAGGCTTTCAGTTTATCCACATATTTACAGAAAAGCAGTATTGATTTGGTAACAGCTTCTCATTTGATTCAACTATTTGAAAACGATATGAAAAACATGAGAGATGAATTTGAATCTGAATTTGAACGTCTTGAGAATGAAGCAGCTGAACTTGCTGAAAAATGTGATATTACAACGGAGTATAAGCAACAAAGAATTCGGAAAAGAAAGAGATTCCACGAGGAAATTTCAGAGGATGATGTAATATCTGATGCCCGAAAAAATTCATAGTTGAAACCTACATAGTATCACTCGATTGCATTATTAATAGCACAACTAAAAGATTTGAACATTTTCAAAATGTTGCTTCCAAATTTAGTTGTTTAGATCCGAAGCATTTTAGCAATGACGATAATGTGACAAGATTAGAATCTTTAGCAGACATGTACTCAGATGTTATCGAAAGTCGAGATGAAATTGTGCAAGAGTTTTTTTCATTTAAAGACATGTACAAGGAAATATTAGGTATAATCAAGAAGGAAAAAAATTCTAGTGTCGAAGAAATGACCATCAACAATGTGCTCAAATTCATGATCGCCAATGACATGTGCTCCATTTTCCTGGCCTTTTTTACAATGTACCGTATTTTTCTGACCTTGCCAATAAACAGCGATGGTGCGGAACGTTCCTTCAGCCGACTGAAACTCATAAAATCGTACGTGCGTTCTACAATTGGTGAAGACAGGTTGTCAGGTTTAGCCTTGATTACGATCGAAAGACAGTTTGCTAGTGAAGTGGATTATAACGAAGTAATCGATAACTTTGCAAGAATGAAGCCCAGACGAAAAAAACTGTTGTAATTAGCTTACACTGAGTAAGTATATAAACTGTATAATATACTATAATTGTTACTAAACAATACATAATATTGTTTTTCTACCTTTTGGGTGTTCCAGTATTTATCTTTGAAATACAAAAATAAATACGTATGTAATAAATGCAATGTTTTTAATTGAAATTCTTTATTTTGGTAAGTGGGCCTTTTATATGTGCTCACCGCTCCCCCTGGTGCTAAAACCTGGCTACGCCACTGCTTCAAGCCAGTCTCCTTGGACAAATTCTCTTGGTGATCACGATCACTATCAATCGATGAAGTTAATTATTAACTGTATGAACGATTTAGCTGGCTAATATACTCTATTTAACCTCATTATTATTTCATTTTGTGGTTATACCTAATACCTATAGCAGAGGCGGCGATTCAGCGAAATCTTGGGGGGGGGCGAATATTTTTTAAATTTAACCAGAGAATCTTCAAACTCAAATGACCATGCCAATATACACTAATATGTTGTATTTTTTTTATGTAAAACATCATATTAATTAAAAAAAACAATATAAAAATATTAACTTATATTTAATATTAAACGCAGACAAAAAAACGTTTAAATTATGAATGTAACAAAAGTTATCTAAAAGATTAAAAATATTAGCAAAGATATATGATATTACTAAGTAGATATAACTCAAAATGTATGAAAAATACTACGTATATCAACTAATCTAAATACTCAATCTTGAGTGAGCTAATACAGATATTTTTTCTATTTGGTGGAACAAATCTAGGGGGCGTGGCCCCCAGCCCCCCAATCGCCGCCTCTGACCTATAGGACTAGCTGTTAATCGAGATATCATGATATTTAATCGATAACCGGGGAGGGGGCGCAGAGTAGTCGTACATTAAAAAAAAACTTTTCTTTTTTTTTAAAACTTGAAAAAATTTGAAAAAGTCCCAACGACCACCCATCAGTCATCAACTATTTTTGGAAAAAAAATTATATGGCTTAACAATGTTTTTAGAAAAACAAGACTATACCCCCTCTTCTCGTCTCCCCTGAAAACTTTTCAAATTTTTTTCCTAAAAGCTGATGACCATGGAAAGAGGGTTAATTTGTAGAATAATAGGTAATTTTTAAGAATTTCAAGAACTTTTGTTCAAAATGTTAGACCTATTTTTCATAAATGTTTTGATTTTTTGCCCGTTTTCCAGTCCGTTTTGTTAAAATTTTAAGGTACGCCTTATTTTATTGTAATAGTTTATAGTCCTTTACACCAGGTGTTTTAAGACTAAAATGGCTGTATGTTGGAAACACCTAAGTACTTCCTGTCGTGGATCTTAATTTGATCTTTTTAACTTTCCCCTCCTCCTTTCTCCAGGCTTGGGACTGGCTTGCAAAAGCAAGGCGGAGTTAAGGTACGCCTATGATTGTTTTACATATATAGTCACTTGAATTTTGGAGCCCTGTATAGCCTGGGGTCTCCCGACTGGGGTGTTCGGGGTTTTTCAAACAGGGTGAACCATGGACGTCATTTCAATAAAACCACGCGTTCCAGAAACTTGTATAATGTACACAGTTATCAATAAATACACAAAAAATCAAAATCACATAAATGACTAAAAATGTAAAAAGTTCAAATTAGTCATGTGAAACATTATATAGATAAAGATGACAAGGTACTGCGTGGTACTGCGTCAGGTTTTTTTTTGTATAACTTTGCTTACATTTTAAGGTACGCCTATTCACAGTTTAAAACTTGATTTGTTAAAAGCTCAATGAGAAAAATCTGTGCTATTGATCACCCCTTCTAAATTTCAAATTTCCCGCAAATTTATGGAGTCTGGCTGGATAAAACACTGGCCCCCTACCGCTCATCAGGTATTTTGGGACGAAAAGTTTACCATTAGGAGGATAAAAATTTGGATTGTGTAGATTTTTAAACATTTTGCCTACTCAATGGTTTTGCTGAAATGACGCCGTTTACTAAAACAACCAGTTTGATTGATTTTGTGATCCCCAGACAAGTGAAGTTAAATAAAAATGAAAGTATGCTGAAAAGTGGAAAAGTCTCAAATGCATAATCTCTACCTTTTAAAATAAATCATTGTAGCATATATAATTTGCTTTTAAAGCTCTTAGAGTTGTATTATATTCATTCAATCAATCAATTGTATTTGTATAGCATTTACGTGGCGTTCAATAGAGCTCGGACATGAACTGATCAGACAGATAGGTTTTAAGTCCACGACAGAAAACAGTGAGAGAAGTAGAGTTAGAAAGAGAAGTGGGAAGAGAGTTCAGAGAAAGGAACCACAGTAGGGAAAAGAGAGGAAGATCGAAGACCAGACTTAGGAGGGATTTATATTAGGTTAGTTAGGTAGATTAAAGCATAGAGTTTTTAAAATTAAATGTTGTATATTAATATAATATAAAGTTTTATCAAATATATTTTTTAAGTTTAAAGAAAATTTTTCATAAAAATTGAATATAAATATCTTCAGGAAGAACTTTTAAAAACGCATTCGCAGTTTTTTTGTCTGACCAACGTCATCTCGGTTCAAACTTTTTATTTTACAATATTACGTAACGGGCTGCGAGTCGCCCGGTTCAAGTCGAAAAATTTAAAGTAAGATTTTTCTTCATTAAGCTTTAATAAATACAAAATTTATGATCGTGTTCCGATAAAAACCGTCAACCGCAAAGCTAAAAAAGTAAGCGTTTGTCTGGTTTATAACACTCAGCAGACCGATCTTACGGGCCGGTTTGTTGTTAGTGAGTTAAAAAATTATTAAACTATTTTAAACTAGCGGATTTTTTATAATGCTATTTTATTATCAAAGAAAAAGTAACAGCAATTCAGTTAGAAGAGCAAGCTTCTAAAATTGATCAAAATGGTTGTAAAAGGTAATTTGTTGAATATCATGTCTTTGTCATGTTCTGATACTACTATCAAGTGTTTGTTTTTTTATTAAATTATTAATTTAGCCATTTGTGTTACTACTTGCATACAAATGGTTTTTTTAATGATTTAGAACTCAAGAAGTGTCGAATTGTATTTGTCCTTGGTTAGTCATTTCAGTTCTGCTTAGCTTTATTTATTTCATTTAGCTTAGCTTTAGCTGCTGATTATTAGTCAATTTATAAAATGACTTATTTTCTAGAATGTTATTTTTTAACATTTGTTGTGATATAAGACACAGTCTTAATTTAGTCTTACATTCATGTTTTTGTGTTCACTTGAACTAGCTTTAGTGGTCATTTCATTTTGTAACCAAGAAGTTTTAATTACATATTTTAAATTTATTTATAAATAAATTTAAATAATTAATTTTTGCAATTATTATTATCACGTTTATTTTACTGATTAAATCAGGATATTGTTTCATTCATCTACCAGGTGGACCGGGCTCCGGTAAAAAGACGGTTTGCCGAAAGTTAGAGGAAGAAGGATTCAAATCAATTTCCATGAGAACTATCCTTCAAGCCGAAGTTGATGCAAACACTGAAGCAGGTGGCAAAATCAAGGAAGCTATGGAAGGAAATAACCTTGCTCCTCTGGTTGGTACAGTTGGCTATTCTTGCTTGTCTGTTTACCTGGATATTGGTCATTTACCAAAATGTTTCTAGTCATTATTCTTTTCCATATAACCACCATTCATTTTTTCACCTACTTATTATTTCATCCATCCACCAATCCACACATTTAATCGTTCATCAAATCATCAATATATTTTCCTAATCCAAACTCGTATTCAAACAGAACGTGGTCATCCAGTGTCTGAAGGACTGCCTTATAAAGGAAGCTCAGACGCAGAAATACTTTGCAATCCACGGATTCCCCAAAGATATCGACCAAGTGACGAAATTCGAGAAGGAGATAGCGGCCGTCGAGATGGGCATCTATTTGAAGGTTTCAGACGAGGTCATGAAAGCCAGGTGCATAGAGGCCATACAGGCATCGGGAGGTGCCCCCGATGCGAGTTCGTTCTACTGAAATTCATATTTGCTGTCTTTTCTTTATTATTTGTTTTGATAAACACTTTTTTAATAATAGTTTAGAGTCCTTTACACCAGATGTTTTAAAACTGAAATAACTGTATGTAGGAAACACCTAAGAACTTCCTGTCATAGATCATATTTCATCTTTTTAACTGTCCCTCCTCCTTTATCCAGGCTTGGGACTGGCTTGCAAAAGCAAGACGGAGTTGATAATCATTACTCTGCAAGTTCTTGAAGTCACAAAGTTCGGATCTGAGTAATCTTTTCAGTCATTTATTAATCATTTATTTGCAGACACCATCGATTCGAAGGTGGAACTTTTTAAGACCAAGCAAACGAAGGTGCTCGATTACTATGCCAAGAAAAAGAAAATTTGCGAGGTGAATTGATTTGATGACAATTGATAATGAAACATTAAGGACAGAAAGAAAGAAAAAGATATAGGCAGAGAAAGAGAGAGAGAGAGAGAGAGAAAGAGAAGAAAGCTTTAGAGACAATATAATGAAAGTAAAAGAAAGGCTTACATTGAATGGATTGAATTAAATCCTAATTAAGTATGCTTGAATGGTTTATGAATATTCATTATAGATTGATGCTGCCTCACCTGTTGATGTCGTATGGCAGAACGTCCAGAAGTGTGTGAAAAAAAAGTAACAGAAGTGATCAAGCTCATCTCTGGACTCAAAAGTCATGTTCAGAGAAGAGTTTTAAGCTCAGCAAGAATCTTCCGGCTCTTACAGACAGCATATTTATTCAAATAATTAATTAATTAAATGATAAAAAATATCACAGGGAAGTATACGACCGGAAATAAACAAGTTAAACAACGTATATATGAATGATTAAAACTTGTATTAAGCTATTATGGCTGTATATATTATGCTGTGGTGCTAATAATGGTAGATCCAGCTAGCATTGAAAGTGGGGGGGGAGGAATTGTTGAAGCTAGATACCCAATGTCATTGTAGCTTTGGGAATATACATTTTTAACATGAAACAAAAATTAGTTATTCTCCACTCCAATGTGTTATTATCTAGTGTTTAAAAGGACGAACGCAAAAATTGATGTAGGCCCACAACTAATATGGGGGAGGGTGGACGAAGCTCCGTAGTGTATAAGTTGCCCCCTGTGAATGCATTATGAAGACTTGAAAAAAAATTAATAAGTGGGAAAAAATTATTTTCACGAATAGGCTATGGAAGCTTTAAATGTCAAAGCAAAAGCATATAAGTGGGTAAAAAATAGGGAGTACCTCCTTATATTGAAATCACATGTTCGTCATCCCAACAATGTCACTATAGTCACTAACGAAAGAAGACAAAGCAATAGCCTTAAAATCCTTCCTTTTAATGTGAAGTTGATTGAACTTCTATTTTACTTGAAGTTTTATGTCCAAATCAATCAAATTTTGGTTGAGAATAACCAGTAATTAAATAGAAAGAAAACTTCGACAACCAATGGTTAGGTTATTTTGCCAACATAATTACAAAGGGTGCAATTTTTTATGCTTTCCTCTTGCAAAGGGTGCATGACCCTTTGCATCCCACCAGGCTACGGGCCTAATGGGATTTTCCATTTGTCTGCTAGCTGTCTCTTTTAACATAACATAACATAACTTTATTATAGTGAATAAGGAATCAAAAATGACTGTATAATATTCACTACTTTTTTAAAAACTAAAAGTTACATAACGAAAGTTTCGATTTGAATTCATTCAGAGTCTGAGCATTTGCAACATCTTCTTTTAGTTTGTTCCACTCGTTGATGATTCTTGCGCTGAAAAACGTCCGCTTCAAAGGTCCTGTCCTGTCTTTGTAAAGCTTCATCGGATGACCTCTTGTATTTCTGTTGGAAACTCTAGTAAAGAACTTGTCTGGATCAAGATTAAGACCATTATTCAATATATTATATACTAGTATTAAGTCTCCTCTTATTCTCCTTCTCTCAAGGGTCGTCAGCCTACACCTCAACAATCTCTCTTCATAGCTTAAACCATGCATTCCATTAATTATTTTCGTAGCTCTCCTCTGTACCTTTTCTAGAATATTAATGTCTTGTTTAAGTGAAGGACTCCACACCTGCACACAATATTCCAAATGCGGTCTTACTAGTGTCTTATATAGTTTTAGAATTAAGTCCTTGTCTCTGCTCACCATAGTTCTTTTAATTATGCCTAGCACCTGATTCCCTCTATTGGCTGCCTTAGCACATTGTATTGATGGTTTGGCACTATTATGCACCAGAATACCCAAGTCTCTTTCTTCCGTTGTTTCTTTCAATGTTGTGCCGTTCATCTCATACCTACATTTTTGATTTCGCTTGCCCATATGCATGACAGAGCACTTTTCTACATTAAATAACATCTGCCAGTCCTGTGACCATTTATATAATTTTTTCAAGTCATCTCTGAGCACTTCAGCATCCTCCTCAGTCTTTATTGCTCTGCACAGCTTCGTGTCATCAGCAAACTTATAAATTCTTGACTTAATCCCATCGTCTAAGTCGTTGATGTAAACTAAGAATAAGGTTGGTCCCAAAACTGATCCTTGTGGAACACCACTTGTGACACTAATCCATTTTGATTTCATCCCATTTATTGCAACTCTTTGTCTTCTATCAAGCAACCAACCTCCTATCCATTCTAATAGCTTTCCTTCTATGCCTATTGCCTCAAGTTTCTTACGCAGTCTCTGATGAGGCACTTTGTCAAAAGCTTTGGCAAAGTCTAAATAAACTACATCAACTGATGGTACTGCATCCAAAAAATCATAAGTATCTTCAAAAAATTCTAATAAATTAGTCAAACATGATTTATTGTTCATAAACCCATGCTGACTATCTTTAATTATCTTATGCTCTTCCATATGTCTCATCATATCATCCTTGATAATTCTTTCCATAACTTTGCAGATAATGCAGGTCAGGCTGACAGGTCTATAGTTACTTGCTTCACTTCTATTGCCCTTTTTAAATAGTGGAACAACAATTGCATCCCTCCAGTCCTGTGGTATTTCACCTGTTTGCATTGACTTATTCATTAACTCTGCCATTACTTCTCCAATTTCCTCTCTTACTTCAAATAGAAACTTCGGATGAAGTGCATCAATTCCTGGTGTTTTGTCTACTTTCAAACACTTCAGCATCTCAGTAACTCGGTTTTTTGTGAAGATAACTTCTCTTTTGACATCTTTTCCATCACCTTGAAACTTCTTACTTGCTACAGGAATATTTTTAATGTTTTCTTCAGTAAAGACTGACCCAAAATACTTGTTCAACAAATCCGTTGTGACTTCATCATTAGTAATTAAATTTCCATCTGCATCCTTTAAAGGACCTACTTTATCTTTCTTTTTTTGCCTACTTCTCACATATTTGAAAAAGCTTTTGTCTCCATGTTGTTTGAAATGAAAACTTTGGATAAAACAATGGGAGCTACTAAAGATATCAGCGTATTATAATAATTATAGAAACATAAATCAAGTATAGTCAGTGTCGATTGAGACAAAACCTGATGTTTTGCCGTGATACGTTGAAACGTACTGGTTCATGGATAAAATAGCACTATTTGGCTGGTGTGGTGATATCACTCCAGCATTCCCAAAAAATGAGACCATTGCTGCAAACTATAACCTATGCATTTAAAGTGTTGGTAAAGGACTCCATAGAATATCTTTCTTTAATCTCTCTATCTTTATGGTTTTGATATTCTACGGTTAATCAGCTAATCATCATTAATTCCCAAACACTAAAATCTAAAAAGTTTGTAAACAAATGAACAACGCTGCCTTACCCAGCTATGTAGTTACTTGCATAACGGATAATAACTTTATAAAGATAAAAAAAAACTACAGATCTTAGAATTTTAAGGGGGGGAGGAGAGAAACATTTGTGTATAACGGTTATAAAGTTAAGATACTAATTATTTTATAATTGTACAGAGATGAAATACGCTGTCCTATCCAGTTATGTGCTTGTATTACGGTTAACAGGTTTATAAACTTCAAAAAGTACATATCTCAGATTTTTTCAGGAGGCTGGCAAAAAACGTTGCTTATCCAGCCATGTAACTTGTATAATGGTTAACAGGTTTATAAAGTTCAGAAAGTAATTTTTTTAAATTTTATTTAACTTCATTCAGTTTTAGATCACAAGCCTTTATCCAATTGAGCTGAGACTTGGAATAGATATGTATTATATCGGTGCGTGCGACACAATTGTTGCGTGCAAAGGAATACGCCCCACGCTTTTGTGTTTGCAATTTATTTCATCCTTTTAGTGTATTTTTTGAATTATAATGAGATTCTTAAATGACGAATAGCTTTTAATTCTTATAATTAAAGCTGGCTTGGCTTGAATTGTTTTGTTTGTAAGTTATATTCTCAAAAATACAATAATTCACTGTGAGTCCGCTTTACAGGGAATTCTTTAGAATTTTAGAATATCTGGAAAAAGTTTATGCAAAAATCAGGAAAAGTCCTGCTGTTTTGCCATCCCCCAAATTTGTGTTTGAATAACTATAACCCGTCTTTTAAACTCATAACCTGTTTAATCACCGACGATTCATCGAAACACACAAATCAATAAAAATAAATAAATAAGAACATTTTTCTTTTGCAGAAAACCTCCCCAACTTTTTCATAACAGCGGATACGTTTAAACAAAAAGTAAAGCGCTCAAACGTTAAAGACGTTAGATTACTTCGTCATCATCGTCGTCGTCGTCCATCGATGATAACGATAGCAGTATATATATATATTAAACGATCGTTATGAACAGTCAAACACCGAGTTCTAAGTTCGTCCAATCGTCATTATCATCATCACCACCAGAAGAAGAATTGAAAACACGTACATAACTAGAGAGATGTAACAAGACAACCGGCACAACTGAAGAAAACGAATTTTCGCATGTTTGAGTTCTTGTGATGGAAAAATTTTTTTTTTTAAATTAATTCGAACAACACGAGTTGCCGTGGCATCCAATCAATCAATCAATCAATCAATCAATCAATCAATCAATCAATCAACCAATCAATCACCAATACACTCACTCAACAATGTATATTTCAATCAAACGTGTAAGAATATCCAAAATCATTCATTCATAGTCTTACAATGAGCATGACAACGAAACAAATTACTATCGCGTCAAGTTACCTTAAAAAGCAAAATTTAGTTTCGCCAAATCCAGAATGCTTTGAAAAAAAAACTAGAAAAAATAAGATACGCAAAATAGAATTGAAGAATTTATTTAGTGTATAAAATTGAAATTGAGTAATAATGAGTAATAATCACCCACGGTAAGACGTTGATGATAGCTTAGAGGCTTACGTCGACGGTAACTTGTTGTCGTGTAAAGAAGTGGCACGACGACGACACGCGCGAATTCGTTTTTATAAGTAAACCAGCGATGATAGGTTACACTGCAGCTGTAGATTTACATGTAAAAAATCGATTTACATTAACGTGTAACCCTACAAAAAAAAAACGTTATCGAGATACGAAGCGAATAAGAAAGAGAGTCAAACAGACTGACTCAGGGTGAGAGACAGAGAGAGAAGGGAGATAGTGATGGAGGAAGAGAGAGAGAGAGCGAGGGAGGAAGGGAGAGAGAGGCTGTACCAGACGTCCAATAAATAAAACATGTAATTTTTTACATTGAATACATAGTGTAACACTTGTTGAAGGAAATTATTGGAAAACACAAACAAGAACTTGAGCAGACGTGGAACCTACATACCCATTCTTGCCCGTCTCAAACCTGCAACCAAAGCACTAACATCATCATCATCATCATCATCATCACAACCATCATCATCATCATCACAATCTCCAGCATCAAATCCAATAATTAAAATAAATAAAATAATAATATTAAGTTATTATTACGAGACAGATTAGATGAAACAGCTAAGCAGTTTGAGAGAAAAATCAAATCAGCTGTTCAAATACGAAAAAATATCAAACATAGAAAAAAATGTGTAACGTAACATTACGATGATGTAATTAAAATATTTAACTGTGTGCTAAGAATATCCACATGTGTATATGTTTGTGTAAGAATATCCACACTTGTAAGAATATCCACATATTTTAATGTCTTTCAAATCGACACAATTCCACCACATTGCATTTCAACTTCAATTATCACTCACAGCCAATAGAAGGTGGTTTAATTTTTCGATGACCAACACACACACACAAAGCATACACGCTGCACAAGCATAAACACACACTCACATACATCTTCGACTATTAATGCTGGTGGAAGAGAAGTGAATCTGATGATCCACCACTAATAATACATCCATACTTCAATCGAATTGGACCTTCACCTACTACTTGCTGAAATAAAAATTTAATTCAACAAGTAACGTCAGTATTCCTCCATCATTATCACCACCACCATCACCTTTACGACCATCCCCCCTCTCCCACCCACCCCACGCCACCCCATGCCATTTACACTTTGCACTGCTGACAGAGAAAACTGGATGAAGCACAAATGGAATCCAAAGTCGATTGGAAATTATTATAAAAAAGCATAATATTGGAAAGAGACTCGTGTGGTAGCAAAAATATTTATGCACAAATATAATTATTCAGTCAGTCACATCATCTCAACAAACGGAGAAAATGAAATGAAAAAAAAGCAAAATTAACATATCTATATATATATGATTATATAATTAACATATTGAGAAAGAGAGGGAGAAAGGATGATAAAAAAGGTTTAAAAAGCTAAATTATTAATTGTTACAAATGAAGTCAAGTGTAATAACATTGTAAATGTAAACGAAATCAGATAGATGTATCTTTTCACAAGAATCATTATCAACACCACCACAACAACAACAACCTGTACATTTCAATTTATATCACCAATAGTCCTATATATGTCACCAATACCAATACCACTATCATCATCATCATTATCACCATCATCATCACCACCATTATCATCGTCATCATCATCATCATCGTCATCGTCATCATCAACATTATCATCATCTTCAATTGTGAGATCTATGAAAACATCTTTACAAGACAACAACAACAATAACAAACTGACGAGAAATGAAAACCGAAGAACACGCACACACACACACACGCACACACGAACACGCACACACGGAAATTCTCGATAAAACTCAAATCTCCGAGCCGTATAATCATTTATAATCATTTCGACGACAACAATGCAACAAATTAATTAAGAAGAACTTTAATATAATACTAAATACAAAACGTTTAAAAGTTAATTTCAATTAGGACAAGCAGCTTAAGAATAGAAAATAAATAAATAACAATCATTCATTGTAGGACAAAGCAGATGAATTAGAATCAAAATGACAGTGAACGTAACGTCACGTAAATACATGAATTAATAATAATCGTTGACAAATTATTACTTCCAATAATAATAAATTTATAATATTTAATAAAATAAATACTGCAACGAGTACAAACAACTTGCCTGTCATGACTGTTGAACAAAACAATTAAGTAACTAACAGTAGCTCAGGTTTTAATTTGCTTTGACTTATCTTTCTCTTTTATGGAAAACTTTTAAATAATAATATTAATAACAATAACAACAACAATAATAATAATCATAATCATAATCCTTGTTTGAAAGAAATTCGTTAACATATCTATTTTCAATTCGTTGGACAGGAAATGCAACCCTGGTGCTGGCTGAAAAAGAATAATAATAATAATAATAATAATAATAATAATAATAATAATAATAATAATAATAATAATAATAATAATAACAATAACAATACCATTAAAAAAAATTCTGCTATGAAAATTCAATAGATAAATAAAAAACTTGATGCAGATTAAAGGAGCCCAAAAAAGGAAAGTCAGACTCTGCTATTTCAGTAATACTTCTTCTAACATCACATACACACACACACACACACACACACATATATACATACCTACGTACATATATACACGTACAAACGGAAAAATACACGAAATCAGATGGAAACAATTATATTAAAAGAGTATAATTACTACAATAAAAACTTTAATCACGCATGCAAGTAATTCCTCAACGGTAAAATATAAAAAAAAATTAAAAAAGTAATTTCATACGAATTTGATGCAATTTCCATGTATTGGCATTTCAATTCTGGCACTTTCAAAGTGTAACATCAGACAATAATACTAATAGGATGATCCAATCAGTTTACGGAGACTATTAACTGGATGAGTATAAAACAATAACGACTAATATAATAATAATATTAATATTAATAATATTAGCATTAATATAAATGAAAACCATGATAAAAGAAATGATTTTTTTATTATAATTGATTTTTATTATTATTTTTTAATAGATTTATTTTTTAACATGATTTTTATCATCTAAGCATAAAAAGAAAATATCAGAAAATTAAAACAGTCTTAAAAACAAGAAAAAAATGTAAATTTTCGTAGCGCACAATGCAGGTAGCTATGGAAACGAATGAACGCTGAATACCAGAAGAACAGGTTAACGAGTCGTTGGACAGGTGAGATTACAAAAGAGATATAGGGATGTGCGTGTTGAAATGCAGTAAATTTGTATTATCAAAAAACAACTAAATAGAAATAAAAACCAAAATGAATGCCATTTACATCACTTAAATGATAATTTCTTTCTTTTTCGATATAAAAATGTCTACAAGATCCGTAACGAGCAGACACGCCCGGCCACAACAAACCCAGAAAAGATGTGCAAAAAATAAATTCAAACTGAGAGAGAGAGAAAAAAGGAGAGTGAAGCTGAAATATTGCAGCCAATGGCAGACTAGAAAAATGAACAAAACAAAATTGATAATCAGGCAGAGATGGACTTGATTTGACCAACTGCATTGGCATAAACAACACATCGTCAACAACAAGAATCGCATGCTTCCTCATCAGCATCATCATCATCATCGTCATCGTCATCTAACCATCATCATTATTAGACCAAATAAGCAGCATTTGAAAAGCATAACACACATCGGGGTCGGGCTAACGAGCGAACGACAACCTGCCCCCCCGTCCGCAAGTCTCGTGCCGCGATGCAAAAAGACTTCACACGAGAAATAGAAGAATAAATAAATAAATTATGTTAATCAGATCGATTATAACTCGTGTGGAATAGTAATGGAAATCGCCACAAAAAAAAAAACAGAGAGAACAATATGCACAACAACAATAACGAGATGAGTGAACGAATGAATGAATGTATGAACGAATGAATGAATGAATGAATAATTGAATGAATGAATGAATGATTGAATGAATGAATGAATGATTGAATAAATGAGATAAAAACCTCACACATTGTGTCATTCGCTTTACGTGTATGCAAAGCGAGCGTGTGATATTGTTAACTCATCCGATTGATCGAAACAGCCTGCGACTTCATCGACATAGAGCATTCACCTTCGCGAATATTTAACACAATTTAAATTATTTATTTATTCAACTTTCCCGGAAATTTCGTTGACGACCTCGACACTCGGCTCGCTCCCTGGAGTGACCGGTTTTGCGGACTCCTCGACTGTCTCCTTCAGGCTGGCCTTTGATTGGCTGGCCTGCTGCTTGGTCCGGCCCTCGACGGCTATGATAGGACAGAAGTCGAACTTGCCGTAGTCGTCGTTTACGAACGAGAACCCGGCGAACTCCTCTTGATTGATGGCCTTGATGATGGCCGGGTCGACGGGGGTCAAGGTCGGTTCCTCGGAGGTGAAGTCTTTGTCGAAGTTGCTCACGTCGGTTCTTGCTTTCTTGAAATCGTGTAAAAAATGATGAAGAAATAATAAAAACAATAAAGATGATCATCTAACAAGTAGCCGCACAAAAACCTATCGGTTAACATGAAATCATCGACTCACGATATTCGGCTTGAACGGGGGCGTGACCTTTCTCTCTTCGAGGGCTTCCCAATCGACTTTTTCGTTGAAGAACGAATGAATGAGAACGGCCCTCTCCCCGCCGTGCGCCTTCACGCAGCCGAGCCTCTTGGCGGGACTCTTAGTCATGAACTGCATTTCAAATACGATACCATTTACTACACAACTCCTCGTGTGATAAAACAAAATACTAATTTTAAATCAATGATCAGCACGATAACAGAGGATATATCAACAGAAGTAATTCACCCCCTTGAGGATAGAGACAGCCTCTTTCGACAACCAGACAGGATAGAGAACATCATCGTGAAGGATCGACTCAAACAGATCTTCTTCGTTGTCGGCTTCGAAGGGAGGCTGACCGGCCATCATTTCGTACATCAGCACGCCGAGTGCCCACCAGTCGACGCTAGTGTCGTACTCCAGTTCCTGTAGAATCTGCGTTATCGTGGTAATTATAAAACAGGTGTGACGGGTGATTATAGCGATGAAAATATCCAGATGCTAGAAGGAGATTATCAATCAATCTATCAAGGCAAATTTTTATAGAGTGCCTCCTACAGACCCCAGTGAGACTGGTTTTTTTTTACACGATAACTCATTAATTTTCCAATAACATGAGCTATTAGGGAGAGAACCAATTGTGAACCTTTTATATTAAGCAAAAGCATATATTATATCATGCCATTGAAGCACATCAATGAAATAATATATGTATTAGACA
The DNA here is from genome assembly GCA_963978895.1 of Erpobdella octoculata. NCBI lineage: Eukaryota > Metazoa > Annelida > Clitellata > Hirudinida > Erpobdellidae > Erpobdella > Erpobdella octoculata. The sequence goes on from OZ022242.1 coordinate 3,630,095, forward strand.
GAGATTAATGAATAAGAAAACCAAAAAACAGATGTAACACATAAACTATAAATTTTTCAAACAAGTTAGCCATAGAATCAGAACGACCAATAAAAAATCTGGTTTTAAATCGTAATGCATAACTAAATCACTGTCACGAAACACCGACTCGACCTACCTCAGGGGCAATGTAATCGGGAGTCCCGCAGAAGGTGTGGGTCGTCTTTCCGACGGTCATTCCCTCTTTGCACATTCCAAAATCTGCTATCTTACAATGACCTTCGGCATCTAACAGAATGTTGTCCAGTTTCAGATCTCTGGCAAATTCAGCATATAATAGATTAAACATATAAATACCGGTAACAACCTGGATAACTTTCAAATATTAATTAATACATATAATAACCTTTGCAAGTTATATTTGTTTAAAAAAATTCAAATGCACTTTTCTTACTGCACTAAAAAAAAAGACAAAATAACTCTTCTTGGTCAGTAATGAAAATTTGAGCAGACTTTTATTGCACACTTTTACTTAACTTGACTTCTCTGTCTATCTGTCTGTCGTCAAATTTTGCAATCGATTTTAAACTAACTCCCCAATGAGCTAGAGACTTCAAAATTTAAACATATTTCCGAACTAATTAATAATGCATTCTATCGAATTTTCGGATCGATTGGACAAAATTTAATTAAATAATTATTTGTGATATTTTCGTCGAACTATTTATTGTCTATGCTAATATGCTTGTTGTTTATGTAGTAAAAAAATATAAAAGTGTGTTTTTAAAAAACTTTGTTTTTGCTTCACTTGTTTTATAACTACTCCAATAAAATGAAGAAAATGCCACTCAAGACACTCGAAATGTAATACTAATACAGAAATAACAAAGATACATTCGAGAGAGAGAGAGAAGAAAACCACCTGTATATGATGCCGTGCCGATGCAGGAACATGAGGGCCAAGGTCACCTCGGCTGAATAGAAGCGGGCTCGTGCCTCATCGAATTTCCTCGTCCTTTGTATCTGGAACATCAAGTCGCCGCCGTTGACGTACTCCATGACGAAGAACAACCGGTCCTGTTACAAATAAATATTATATTATTATATTATATTATATTAAATGAAATAAATATTATTATTGTATTTGTGCAAACATGTAAAATAAATATTATTATTATATTAGTGTATGTTTAAACATACATTTAAATTATAACTAAACTTATATGATAAATCAAATTTGCAATGCCATTAAAATTACTTAGTTCAAGCAAGATATTATGATCTTTAAGTAATACTAACATACCTAGCTAACTAGTCAACAACAGCATTCAACTAGTCTACGACAACAATCAACCAGTCAACTACAACAACACTCAACGAGTCAACAACAACATTCAACAAGTCGAAAACAACATTCAACTAGTTAAAAACAACATTCAACTAGTTAAAAACAACATTCAACTTGTCAACAATAACATTCAACTAATCAACAACAACAACATTCAACAAATCAACAACAACAACATTCAACTAATCAACAACAAAAACAACATCAACAACCAGCTGACCTACCTTGGTCTGGAAGCAGGAATGAAGAGCAGTAAGAAACGGATGCTTAGCGGACAAAGCGAGAATCCTCTTTTCGGTCATCGTACATTCGACGTCATCTTCTTGTATGATCGCCTCCTTCTTCAACACCTTTATGGCGTACACTTCCTCCGTACCTTTCAACTCTGCCAGCAGTACCTGGTGATCGTTGTGGTTGTGATGACGACAATAATAACAATAATTTTCATTGCAATATGGATGATGAGAAAAAAGACCATTGTCGTGATAAATAACAATCAGTGTTTCAGTTACATTTAAGCTCCAGTAGTGTCACATGAGCATCCATATCATCATAAAAACTCTTCTTTTCTTTATTTGTCAATTGATTGGTCCAGATGAAAGATTTTATTTCCTTTTAATAGACTTCTCAAAATTTTTTTGACTACTGAACGGGCCACACAAAATGTTGCATGCTTACCGAATGGGCCCCCATGAAATTTTGTTTGCCTACTGATCGGGCCCCACACAACGTCATTTTCTCTACTGAGCGGACTTTCACGATGATGTGGTCCACAGCCAACTCATCTATTAAAACCAGATTTCACACATCTTCAAAGACTTTTCTATTCACTTTGAACCTTTCCTCGCAAGTGGTGACTACTCTCTAAACCCCCCCCCCCCCAAAATAACATGTGCTACATTATTATTCTTAACATGCCATCGCTATCATTCGAGGCGATGTTCTGATCTAACACCTGCTGTACATCTTCATGCACCAATCATATAGTTTCATCAGTAAAAGAAAAACACATGACTCCGATGATCCCTGCCCAACCAGATTGAGAAATCGACTCAAATGCTTTTTCTTATAAAAGATTATTTAAAAAAAAACAATAACCTTCCCAAAGCTTCCTTTTCCCAAAACTTTAATGAGGCCAAAATTGGAAAGAGACATGCGAGCCAATTGGTCAGAATCCACCATCCCGCCGGTCGAGTAGCCAGTCAAAGAGGATTCCCTATCGATGTTCTTATTGGATGACGACCTGACCTCCGTTGTGTTATTGGCTGCTTCGTCTTCATCTGGCACAATTAACCACAAATCATTAAATGTCTTTTTTTAAACCTCGAACTTCCTCACATAAATGAATCAATTATTTAAAGAAATTAGTTATTTAAAGAAATAAATTATTTAAAGAAATAAATTATTTAAAGAAATAAATTATTTAAAGAAATAAATTATTTAAAGAAATAAATTATTTAAAGAAATAAATTATTTAAAGAAATAAATTATTTAAAGAAATAAATTATTTAAAGAAATAAATTATTTAAAGAAATAAATTATTTAAAGAAATAAATTATTACCATCAAAGAAGACAAAAGAGACGGTAAAAGAACTGACCGACATTTGAATACGGTGCCGAGTTTGATCTTTCTCCGGACACTCTCTGAGAATCACTGATGGCCGACTGAAACACGACCATCATGATCATTATCATCATTATCCTATCATTAGTATCATCATCATTATCCTATCATTAGTATCATCATCATTATCCTATCATTAGTATCATCATCATTATCCTATCATTAGTATCATCATCATTATCCTATCATTAGTATCATCATCATTATCCTATCATTAGTATCATCATCATTATCCTATCATTAGTATCATCATCATTATCCTATCATTAGTATCATCATCATTATCCTATCATTAGTATCATCATCATTATCCTATCATTAGTATCATCATCATTATCCTATCATTAGTATCATCATCATTATCCTATCATTAGTATCATCATCATTATCCTATCATTAGTATCATCATCATTATCCTATCATTAGTATCATCATCATTATCCTATCATTAGTATCATCATCATTATCCTATCATTAGTATCATCATCATTATCCTATCATTAGTATCATCATCATTATCCTATCATTAGTATCATCATCATTATCACATGTACCATCATCAGCGTTATCACCTGTACCATCATCATCGTTATCACCTGTACCATCATCAGTGTTATCACCTGTAGCATCATCAGCATTATCACCTGTAGCATCATCAGCATTATCACCTGTACCACCTGTAGCGTTATCACCTGTAGCATCATCAACTGACCTTTTTTCTCTTGGCAGCAGACAGTTTGTCTCCGCAGATGCCAAGTTCTTGGAGTACTTTGGCCATGTCTTTCGTGTTGATGCCGCAGTTGTTGGCGACATTCTTCGAACATCTTTTGTGGACGTTCAGCTTGCATACTGTGCGAGTGCAGAATTTATCAAATCGCTCTAAACAAAGTCTAAATCGCAAATGCCCGAAAACCGCATCAATGAAAAATATTGCGCTCGAGAACAATTGATTTATTTAGCACTATTTACGAGTTATGTTTGTCCCTGAACCGTCTGAATAACAAAGTCTATAGACCGTGTCAGAAAACTTTGAGTGATCTTGGGAGTGGTAAGAGAAGGTGTAGAAAGTTCCCTAGGAAAGGAGCAGAGTAAGAAAAAGAGTGGTCACCAAACAACTGCTCGACTAAGAAAATAATACAACGATTAAGAGTCTTAGGAGCCGTTCAAGTTGGTTTCTATTTAATTATAATAATTTAAACATAGGAAAGAAGTACAATTTTTAATTTAAGGTAACCAATGCAAAAGGAAGAATGGAAAAAGAAATATGAAGATTTAAGAGCCGGAGTAAACTTAAATGTAATTAGAGATTGATTACTTAAATCAATTAAATTGGATAAAAAACATGAGATAGTTCTATTTTTTTTTAAGTATGAATAAGATCTAAAGAGCAAGTAAAAGAAGTAAGATGATTTAAATTGAAAGATGAAAATGAAAAAGATGAAATATTTAGAAAAATTAGAGATAAATCAACTATTCTAAACCCCATGACCCCGTGACCTCATGACCTACTTACCTTGACACCTCAAACCCTGGTTGATGATACCGTAGAGCATAGATCCACAGTGGTCACAGAACGTGAACCTCTTATAATTATGCTCTTGGAATCGATGTGGAACGTTTATATTGAATCTTTGACCTGCCACCTGTGGAATGCATTTAAAACATGCCTAAATTTATTTCAATAATGACAAAAAAAAACAGAAAATTTTTTATGATCATTAAAAGTCAACATTTATAATGATATTCAAGTACAACATTAACAAACAAGGCAGATGACAACGGCAATTAAGACTGAATAATTTTATGATTTCCAAAAAAGGATGAAAACTTCATTAATGGTAATAACGAACAAATTTTTCAACCCAGATAATTATATAAAGAAAACTATGCTGACATGAATTGTAATCAAGATTTTATTCACTCAAAGCTCTCCCTTTCAAGTTTCGACAACAAATTGAAATTTCCAAAACACTCATACGAGGTGTGACTGGCACCAAACAGTCATGGGTACCATCACAATCATCATCATCATCATCATCATCATCATCGTCATCACCATCATCATCATCACAATCATCACCATCATCATCAGATGTACCATGCTGCTGGCTTCATCGGCTCCTCCTTCCTTAATACCGGGACATTTGGTGACAGCATTCTGGTGACATCTTTTGTGCACGACACAAGTACACACTGAAAGGTTAAATCATATAGCTGGTAATAAATTTATTATAGCCAACATCATCAACACAGAGTCTGTCATAAAAACCGCATCATCATCATCATCATAATAAACATCCCCATCATAATCATCATCAGCATCATAAGAAACACTACGATCATCATCATCATGCAAGTAGACTCTTCATCAACATAGAGCCTCTTGTCCTAAAATGCTTATTAAACATTCCAATGACCTTCCCAGAAAGCTGGAACGTGCAAATCGTCAGCGACTGACTTCGCGACTCTACACACAAAGGTCGTCTCAGAACTAGTCCGGGGATGGAAATAGAAACGAATAGAATCGGTAACCTTGAGCAACAGGTCGCCAGTCCCATCCAAAAGAAATAAATTAATTCACCTGTCTACTTTCTTCTTTTCTTTCTACTGTTAATCTTTATTTTTCAGCTGTTTTTACTCTCTCTCTCTCTCTCTCTCTCTCTCTCTCTCTCTCTCTCTCTCTCTCTCTCTCTCTCTCTCTCTCTCTCTCTCTCTCTCTCTCTCTCATGCACACACACATATACACACAGAAACCTTTTACAAACACTTACACTAACAAACTGACGGACAAACGCAACACTGGCTCATTAACACGATAATCAAATTTTATAAAAAATACAAACACAGACCTTGACATTGATAACCCTGCGGAGACATGATGCCCCTGTGTAAAATAAGTAAAATCGTTAATTAACTATAAAGTATAAATTCAAAGATACCTGAAAACAAACTAGCAATGCAAATAAATGCCGCTACAATTACACATAAAGAACATCTGGAAATACAGGCAAAATGAAAGCTCGGAGATTAACATAAAACATTAACGATCCACACCCCAATAGCAAACTTTCAAAAGAACAAAACTCACGAAAACATGAAAAAAACCCAAAATATATATATAGGAGAGTTAGTTAGACATACATACATACATACATACATACATACATACATACATACATACATACATACATACATACATACATACATACATACATACATACCTACATACATACATACATACATACATACATACATACATACATACATACATACATACATACATACATACATACATACATACATACATACATACATACATACATACATACATACATACATACATACATACATACATACACACACATACCATATGAACTCTCTACAGATGGAGCAGAAGGTGGGCTGTTTAAAAAACGTGGCCATGAACTTGTGACCGTTGACCTGGTGAACTCTCCTCTTCAGTGCATTTCTTCTTTTGTGCATCAGTCCCTCCTTCTCCTTGAACATTCTCTCTTTCGGTATTTCTAAAACCAAAATATTAATACTTATGACAGCAATAATCAATTACATATCAATTGAAAAAAAACCAAAATAATAGATATATAGGTAGCCCCAAGGAATATCCATCAATCTAAAGCACACATTAAAACCCGCCCATGATATACACTCAACACTTGTACAAAATTTCATGCAAATAGCAGACATTTTAGACGGTAGTCCAGATCATAAAATAGTATATATAATCATTATAGATGAATAGATGGGATTGAAAATGAAAACTACAAATATTGTGTGAACATTTCACCTGCAGCTGGTTGTCTCAAACTCAGGTGAGCAAGCAGTTAAACAACTGCTCCTCCTAATATTCAGCAATACTTACAATACATAACTCACCATGGATGGAAATTAAAAGGTTATAGTAAAGCTCTCTCATTGTAAAATTAAACATTCAAAATGTTCACTTTCTCTATTACTAATTATATACCATTATAGAATATCTGTTACTAATTATATACCATTATAAAATATCTTTTACTAATTATATACCATTATAAAATATCTGTTACTAATTATATACCATTATAGAGTATCTGTTACTAATTATATACCATTATAAAATATCTGTTACTAATTATATACCATTATAGAGTATCTGTTACTAATTATATACCAATATAAAATATATATCACTAATAGTATACCATTAAAGAATATCTGTTACTAATATACTAATTGTATACCACTATAGAATATCTGTTACTAATTATATACCATTAAAGAATATCTGTTACTAATTGTATACCACTATAGAATATCGGTTACTAATTATATACCATTATAGAATGAATATTAAATATTATTATTATTAGGCTATTAAAAGATAGAATTCATAATGAAAAAACCAAACCGACCATCAGATGTGGCTCCCATGAGTTCAATAATAACGTGGAGACGGCCGTTGGGCTCGAGGTCAACCTGGTGGAATAGAAATGATTTCTTTTCGTTAATATTATTGTATAAAAATTTCATCCGACGAAATTATTCATATTGAAATTATTTCTTTTCGTTAATATTATTTGTATAACATCAACGTGTTATTAAAATTATTACCAACTTGGTTTATGTCTTAGCGGAAAAAGAGTATATTTAATGAAATATGATGCAATACAGTTTGTTCTAATACAATGCCAGTGTGGCAAAACAGGAAAACTTTCACAAACAAAAATATGATACGAAAGTCTTTTCCAAGGATACAAAACCGCTGCTGTAATCTCATGTATGAATAAGTCAAAGATACCCTTGGAATAATTAAAATACAATAAAATAAAATATCATGCAATAAAATAAAATAAAATAAAATAATATATATAATGATATATTTAGAAAATCCGCCATTTTGGATGCGCTACATATAACCCATATATAATACAGCAGCTGATATTGTAATACAGATTTTTGAAACAAATTCTGTGAAACAAAACTGTATGCACAATTTAATAACTACTCAAAAAATACATTTAGTTGGAATAATATTTATAAATAAAATAAAAGTGTATAGAAAAACCTCACATATCATCACAAACTCATTGTTTCACATCGAAGACAAAATTCCACAGTTACAAAAATACTAACACATTGCATTGCACTGAAGTAGGGACCTAATGAAGCACCTCTTCATCAATCGTACATAAATTATTTTAATAGCTATCTTTTTTACACTTTTTTCTGTCATTGTTATGATTTTTTTGTACGTATTGATAACTAAATAAACATACTCATAACACTTTACATTACATAACATATTACAATACAGCTAAACAAATACAACACTTTACATTACATAACATATTACAATACATCTAAACATATACAACACTTTACATTACATAACATATTACAATACATCTAAACAAATAAAACACTTTACATTACATGACATGTAAACAATTACACGTATACATTACATCTAAACAAATACAACACTCTACATTACATAACATATTACAATACATCTTAACAAATACAACTTTCTACATTACATAACATATTACAATACATCTTAACAAATGTAACATTCTACATTACATAACATATTACAATACATCTTAACAAATACAACACTCTACATCACTAAACATATTACATTAAATCTAAACAGAAACAACACCAAATATTTAAAAAAAAACAATTCACCTTAAATTACAATTTAAAATATACAACACATTTCATTACATTTAAAAAAACACCATACAGCATACGTCAGTAGAATTCAGAGGTAGAAGAAAGTAGTTAATGCATTGAATCTCATTTGGAAACCGGACATAAAAAGAATACTGAAACTTTATAAGGATTAATTCAAAGAACATCAACAGATCAACATCCTCCATTACGAAACTAAGACTTTCCAGTCTAAACTGACAATTATCATAAACTGATGATTACCATAAACTGACGATTACCATAGCGATCGATAGTGCCGAACGATCGTTATAAATTAAGAATTTGAAAACATTCGTAAAATTTTAGACAACTGAAAGAACGTTTTAAACCAAACCTTCAAGTAATCTTTACTTAATAGAAAAATAATTAAATAGATAATAATCGCTTCAACCTGCTCTACCGTTTCTTCTCCTTATATGAGCAATTTAATGAAAGCCAATTAAATAACCAGATGCTCAGAAGCCTACATACTATTCATGATTTCAAAGTTTTCTATATGCAGTGGCACCACTAGGGAAGGTATGGGTCGCACTGGATGACACATATCACATGGGTCCACAGCAAAATATTATTGTCTATGATTCCACGTCACCACTAAGTTTCCACCCATCTTTAATCCTTAACCTTAAATTTTTTTTAAAAAGAAACGTTTACTAGGTCCAAGAGGTATGTCATGAAGGGGTGACACCATGGCTTACCAATCCTTGTGATGCCACTGGTTATATGCTAACAAAATAAAGAGTCTGTAAGTAATCTACATGTAAACAGAAATCTGTTACCTGGTAACAAGACCATAATTTATATTAAGTTGTTTGATGGCATTTTTAAGGTGGAAAAATTACGTATCGTTTTTATAGTGTCTCCTTTAATTGCCAACCTTACAAACACTTTCATTAGAAAAAAAAGCTAACAAATCTAAGAAAGTCTATGAAAAGAATAGAGAAGAATCAGAACAAACTAACAGTGACCGATTGATGGCAACACAACTCAGAAAAGTGCAGCACATTAATACCTTAAGTTATAACTTCTAAAGAATATCACCAATCAAACAACAACTAAAATGAAACTTCCATATCATAATTATAACAATCAATCTACTCAAGGTACCAAAAATGTTTGAAAAATATTTCCAGGGAGAAGAGACGACTGAAGTCCTACAAGAATGACTGGAAAATTATTTCATCGCCTCGTGTTAACAAAGGCAAACGTCGTAACTTTGATACAATCAGAGTTATTCAGTATGCAAACACAACACACACCTTAGCTGTAGACCGATAGATATTATAAGTAATGTTTATGGTGGTGATGGTTTATGATTAACCAGATGAAAGTCGTTTGACGTAAATTAGCACCAACCGAATACGTAAATTAGCACCAACCGAATACGTAAATTAGCACCAACCGAATACGCAGATCAAACGATTCATAGGCAATTTAATGAACAGTCCACAAATCAAAGATGATTACAGGCTAGGATGCGCGATGAGTGTCGAGATAATTTTTAATTACAAAGAAGCAATTAAACTATTATTTATTTTGCCATTTCTAATAGATTTCATCAAATAACTTATATTAAAATCAATCCCATTTAGTTGCGATGTACTCTGGCATGCTAAACTCAACCAGGCAAGCTAAGCATATAATAATTTATATTACTGATATTATAGTAAATCCTGAATTGAATACATATTAGCCTCATCAGCAGTTGAATAACAGGTGATTGGTTGCAGTTCTGACTGAGAAGGCCCATAACTAGGAGCTGGTGGTATATAAACCTGACCCTACAACAAGACAGCTGTTTTTTGGTCAAAACACTTCCCAACAGTCTGATAAGAAAACGTCACAGAAAACTTGTAGATTAGTACAAAATTCAAAGCTGAGATGAATTTTGATATTTCATACTGTCTCTTAGTGAATTAATAAAATACAAGCTTAAAGTATTATAGTATTGCACACAAATTTCAGTCTATTAATATAATGTTGCAAACTAACCAGTGAAAAGGGCTAACAAATATTATTATTAGTATTATTACTAGAGATAACCCATGGCTTTGCAATTGCAATGCCACCTAATAACCATATGCAAAATTCTAACGTACATACACAGACACCGGAAATTGAGTGCTGATTATTATTATTATTTTTAACTATATATTATTTGAAGATAAAAGAAATTTAAAAGTATATCTTATTTAACACAGATCTCTCAGACACAAAAAAAAACAAATTTATTTAATAACAAAATTTAGAAAAAGAAGAAGAATATGGAAGAGAAAACAAACATCAGACGTCTTTAAAAATAAAAAGCACCAAATTATCAAAATAGGAATAAATTACAAAAACCCGACCCAAATATCAGAAGTCTTCTTGTCCACAATATCTTCGAAGGCTACGGTACAGTTGGCCACAAACTCGTCTGGTGGAATGGCGGCATCGTGGAACACGGTGAGACAGATGTTCTGACCGTTCCGAACCTCTGTGGCGAACTCCTCATTCCAGATCGGCTTTAGCGTCTTCTGTTTTGTCGTTGTCCTCCCGAGCAGAGCATCGTCAACGTCGATGGAGATGTACGGGTCCAACAACTGCTGCTGACTTTTCGTTATTAGTCCAACCACCTGACAAAATAAAAAATAAGACTTAAAAACAAATCAAATTAAAAAAAAATAAATGTTTACATAACAAATAAAAAGTTATTGAGCTTATAACTAAAAAAAGCCTGATCAAAATGCAAAAAAAAGCCAAGCTAAATTATTGCATTCATTCAAATATTTAACATTGTTTCTGAAAATTCATCAAAAAATATTCATAAAATCTCAGGAGCCAATGTTTCGATCAAGTAACATTAATATGTATAAGCATTACTTTGTTAAAAATTTAACCCAAAAATATATATTTACGAATAATGAAAAAACATCATATATAATTATTGATACGCTCTTGTGACATAAAATCAGAAAGTATTAAAGCAACAGAAAATTAACTAGAAACACATGCTAGATAATTTGCTTTACTTGAAGTTTAAAGAATTCAGACAGCAAGCTGATTTAGAGTTCTAGAAATAGAAATGTAGAAAAACAAAAATTATTTATAAGATAATAAAATGCCTTAAAGACAAGTAAACAGATGCATTAATTGTTTACACAAATGAGGAGAATGACTGTTTAATAAGAAATTCAGACAAGTTCAGCAAGAAAGCCTAGAAAAAAATGACGAAAAACAAACTATGTTTGCGTTTAGTGAGATTGATAAAAGAAAATGAAAAGTTGATTGCCCATTACATAACATGGATTCGAAAATCTATCGTCACTTAGCTGCCATTTAACCGTAACCTAGAAAAGTTAGACTAATCCTAGGGAAACTTTCAAATATCCAGTGCTGCTGGAAATTCAGGGAGCATCGATGAAGAGAAACGAAATAGTTGGAAAACTACAAACAAATGACAAAAAGAAGATGACCGACCCCGAAGAATGAAAAAAAAAATAACATTCATTCTAGCATACTACCTGATGCCGAAGAGCAAAATCAGTCGGCCTCAAATCCTCTGCTTCACTGACAGTGAGCTTCAGAGAGCCAGTAAAGTGGACCATGATGACCGCTTCCAGTGACCTCTGGTTTAAATTTCTAGGTACACAACAAATAAAAATCTTCAGAAGATTTTCTTAATTGACTTTTCTTAATTTTCTTTCTAGACAACGTCCCATACAGTTTAAATATACAGTCAACGTTAATAATAAGTCAGAAGTCCAAGTTGATTGAACGAAAAGAAAATCCAAAATAACTTTATGATTGTTTTAAAATAAAACCGACGCGGATCCAGAAAAGCTGCAGTCAAAATAATTTCACAGAAAGAGGTGTTAATTCTCCCAACAACGAATCGGGCGATTCGGAGTTGATGATGAGCACATTCACAAAAAATGGGATCCAGCTGTTATCTGATGGAAATATCAAACGAGCGCTCAGTCTCATTTTCACGTATCTCTACCCTGTTTTTAGCAGCTGAGGGCGACACTTTCCGACATTTTTCCTGGACGTCGATCATTATCAAGACATCTCGGCCATCATCATCATCATATTACAATAATGCTACCGTGTGCACAGGCTATTCTCTCCCATCTCATATTATTGCTGCAACAAGTCAGTCAAATGCAGCAGCTCTGATTATTATTCTCTCGATGAATTTTTTGTTCATATTATGCACCCGTGTGTAACAAACAATTGTCAAAGAAAACTAATTATAAAACAAAATGATTTATAAATTAGAAAGGGAAGCCCTTTAACAGGTTGCAGAAGTTATGAGCGTTTTACCAAAAAATAACCTTATTAATTTTAAATTGAATGCGAAAAATGCAAAATAAAGCAAATTTTTGTATTTAAATAAAAATTAAAAATAGTGTAAATACAAAATAAAATTATAATTATAAAAATTATTATTAAATTGTTTAACGGACAGTGTATACGTGCTAACTTAATACAAATTACTAATAATTTTTTTATTTAAAAAACATTTTGCAATATTTTAGAATCACATTTCGCCAACATGGCTGCTGGATGTCAATAAATATTATTTGTTTGGTATTTTCTTGTAGATAAAGGTTTAAGATCCGTTGCATTCATTTGTTATTGTTAGTGAGAAAAAGTTAATTTTTTATTTTGAAAGCGGTTTGAAGTGGTTGATTTTTCATTTTTGTCAACTTGACACTTGATCAAGATTTAGCGAATATGCTGTACTCGTGTGTTGTATTGTTTTTCTTACGGAAGTGTTGACTTGTTTAAAATTAAGAAGAACAGTACTGTACTAGCTTGGCAGTAATTGAAATTTTTGTTACTAAAAAGGTGTTACCGATTTGAATAATCTGTCTTTCAGCTTCTAAATTAAATTAAATCAATCGAAGAAAACTGGTGTTCGAGCTGTTGTGATGTCGTCCACATCCAAATTCGTGGATAAAATCGATCCCTATAATAAAGCCACTCACAGACGTAGCAGAAGAAATGAAGGATCGTCACACTTTGCTCAGAAAGGCTCAGTTGAGCTTCAAGCTATTACCCCCCTGAAAGGTTGAAGTTTTATCAATAAACAAAGATATAATAATTGTCTTCATGTTTATTCTATGTGAATTAATCTATAATTTAATTTACTTATCTAATTTGAATGTTTTATTTAAAATTATAAATCCTTTTTATAATAAAAAAATATATTAATGTCCAGTTAGCAATTTATTATATTTGATTATCTCACACTCTTCCAGAATGTCAGTTATTTCATTAATTAATGCATCCAAATATACAATAACATAATTACAGAGGTACCGGTCACAGAGCAGCCAAACATTTTTATCAAAAAGCTTCAGCAATGCTGCATCACCTTCGATTTCTATGACCCACTCTCTGACATTAAGAGTAAAGAGGTAAAAAGAGCATGCCTCAATGAGCTCATTGACTACATAAATGGAAACAAAGGAGTACTGGTGGACTCAATTTATCCAGAGATCGTCAAGATGGTGGCCACAAACCTGTTTCGACCCCTCCCTCCTAAGGAGAACCCCTACTTTGACCCAGAAGAAGATGATCCAAATCTTGAAATGTCATGGCCGCATTTACAGGTACTGCTGGGTTATAATAGTTTTTTTTATATTTTTTCTCTAACAAATTCCATTTTTTAGATTTTTTTTTCAAATTGATTGAAAATTGTGTTCAAATTTTATGTCTTTTTATAGGGCATGTTATGAAATTCTGCAATATATATTGATCTTATATTTGTTTGAAAATCTATTGAAAATGAAATTTGATACTTGGTATGCTGTGCTTAGTTTTTATAAAGCATCTTGTCAATTGAATAAATGTTGTTTATCAAATAAATTTATTATTAATTATGTGAAGGTTTTTAAATGTAATAATTCTGTTGAGCTATGTTATATATTTTTTAGTCTTTTATGGTTTTTTTGTCATATTTAAAAATACAGTAACTTGATTTATTTCTATGGCTTATGTAATTATTTAAGCTTATATTGTTATATAGTTTATAGTTATTGAAATGAGTAATTTTATGGCTTAACAATCACTTACTTATTGTAATATGACACTGTGTAGGGTTTGCTGAACCATCATCCTTAGGTGATAAGTTAAAAAATTCTTTTTTGGAATCTGATTCTCACATTTGATTAAATGCTGGAAGGGCTATGTTGGCCCTGATCTTGTTGTCAATCTATAAATCAGACTCCACATGAATAATAATAAAAGTGGTGATAATGATGGTGATGATGAAGATGATGATGATGATGATGGATGTGAAAATGATTTCTTGAATCCAGTGATGTGATTAAAAATAATTTAAGCTGGTATATTTATTAAATTTTATTTTTTTTCATCATATTTTCTGTTTTTGTTTTGTTGTTTTCTTTTAACTAATATATTCAGTCTGGAAAAGTCCAGCATAAATTAGTTATTTCGTATTATGTAGAATTTCCTCACCCGTTGCTGCTAAATTATTTAAAACTCCGATCATTTCATATCATCTAATTGGAATTATACTTTTTAATTGTCCGTGCATCAAATTGTTTTTAGGACTCTTAAACTACCTGTAAATTAATTACGGTGTGAAGAGCACACTTTGTCAACTGACTGCTTTAATGATGGAGAGATTCTGAATAGAGCTGTATATTTGTTTATATAATAAGTGGATGTGTTGATTTCATTGCTTTCACCTGATAGGCTCACACAGCTCACCATAACTACTACTACTAATACAACTACTACTACTACTACTATTTTTTAAAACATTTATTTTCTCAGATTTATAAAATCAAACATTCGCGATCAGGGCAATATTAAAATGTCCTCAAAACTTAAACACGATTATTTAATGTCCCCAAATGGGCCTGAGAGGTCCCAGAGACAGATATCAAAACTTAAACCATGGAAATGGCAATCACATCACAACATGTAACAAGGGCTTTGCTGTTTTCTTCTTACATCCCTCCTTAGAATACATTTAAAAAATTTCATATATTATATGTATTTAATAGAATAGATAGTATATAAAAAGTTCTACTACTACTACTACTACTACTGTTCAATCATTTATTTTCTCAGATTTCAAAAATCCAATAATTTACAGCCAGGACAAAATAAACATAAGAATAAAATGTCCTATAAACTCGACAAAAATATTTCACGTCCCCACGTGGGCCTGAGATTTCCCCGAGACGATTATAAATCTGAACCATGAAATTTCTACACTCAGGAAAACATACAATTTCATGCAAATAAGTAATTCAACGTTTTCCAACATTCTTCAATTTGTTGCGTCGCCCTACTCTCCATGTACAACATTTAATAACACTGAAACCTAAACACAATACTACTACTACTACTACTACTTAATATGGCTTGAGGGAATTTTTATTTATGCAGTCTCTGTTTTTGTGTCCTCTTTCTGGTCAGTGCAGGTTACCTGGTAAAGTTATAGGGAAGGGGGTAGATAATTTTAAATCATGATATTGATGACAACACGTAAATGAAGTTGGTGGTGGTAATGATGTTGAATATTGTGATGACAGAGGTGTGATTTTGATGAAGATTGTGATGATGACTAGTAAAAGACAGAGATAGATAATAATGGAGGTTAGTTATGGTGAATTAGTGAACAGATGGCTATTTACTATTTTCCTATTCACTTTACATTATTATATGTGATCATTGATTAAAAAAACATGTTAAAGTATACTTTGTTGTTTGCCTTGTTTTTGTTTTAATTAATTTTTTTCCTCCCGCAGTATGTGTACGAGATCTTCTTGCGCTTTCTCGAATCTCCAGAGTTTCAACCCAACATAGCCAAGAAGTACATTGACCAGAAGTTTGTGCTACAGGTTGGTGCTGTTGTTGTTGGTGGCATTTTTTTCTAGGTGTGAGTGAGTTTTGATGCGATTTAATGCTTTAGTGCTACGAAATGATTTATTAAGATTTTCAACATGTGTTTGTTAAAGGTATTAGTTTTTTTTTAAATAATAAATTTATTTACTATTTTAGTCACATACATCTTCATTTAAGTATAATTAACTTAATATTTATACAATGGGACAGTTTATATTATAAGAGTTTCAATGGGACAGTTTATACTTTATAATATGTATGTTTTCACATGACATTTTCTACACATTTATTCCTGATATTCAAATCAAGAAAGGTATGCGATAACAAAATTTTATGATCTACTTGTTTGATCACACTTATAAATATAAATATTTATTGTATATATTATTATTATTCATACTCTTATCCTTTCAAACGATTTATTCTCTGATGATGATGATGAATTCATGACTTCTCAGTCAGTGCAAATGAATTTAAATGATTTAAATAAAAAGCAGAAATTTTAATTCTATGCACTACTCACTTGCTTACGGGGCAGTTTTATTTCTTCTCTGGGAAACTGAAAACAGCCTGAATGGAAATATATATATATATATATATATATATATATATATATATATATATATATATATATATATATAAATGAATGTTTGTATGTATGTATGTATGTATGTATGTCCTTTATGCATTGCTACACCATTCATCTGATCGTAATGAAATTTTCACACAACCTTGAGAGTCAAGGGGAATCAAATATAGTGAAAAAAAATTTGAATTCCGTCACAAAATGAGCGGAGCGTAGCGGGAACTATATACACACACATATATATATATATATATATATATATATATATATACATATATACATACATATACATACATAAATGAGCGAAAACGGGAACGGGAAGCCAACTGAGAGCGAAAGATAGAGCGGAAAGGGAAAGTGACCGAGAACGGGAAAGCAACTGAGAGCGGGAAAGCGACCGGGAGCTGGAAAACGACCGAGAGCGGGAAAGCGACCGGGAGCAGAAAAGCGACCGGGAACGAGACGGGAACGGGAAAGCGGAGAAAGAAACGGGAGTGAGAGAGACAAACATTAGAAAAACCTCTAAAAAAACCCGGGCAACGCCGGGTGCCCCCGCTAGTATATATATATATATATATATATATATATATATATATATATATATATATATATATCTTTATATAAGATAGTTGTTTATTATTATTATTATTATATTATTATTGTTATTGTTATTGTTATTGTTATTGTTATGGTTTTTTTGTTTTTATTTTCACACATGTTAACCTTATGTTGTTAGTTTTTATTTTTATGATAATTACAATAAACAGCTTTGTTGTGTCTCCTAACCGGGTTTTTGTTGTTAGAAAAAGTAGTAATTCAGTATTCTCTCTCGCTCTCTCTCGGTCTCTCTCTCTCTCTCTCTCTGATGTTACCAAATATGTGTTTTACATCTGTTGGATTTAATGTGTGGGTCATTGTATAGTTATGTCTGTCATCATTGTAATTGCAAGGTTGATGATGAATCTATTGGAGAGTCATGGCTGACATATGGTGGTATTATAGGAGATGCTAAAATATCTGTTTCATGCTCATTGTAAGCATTTATCTTTGTTAAGTATTATTTACAATGAATTTCTCAGATCTACAATATTGATACATAATAAAATAGACATGCAGTTCTGTTCATAATTATACACTTACTTACAAAACATTGAAATAGAAGTAAACCAAGCAATTTTGATGCATATTATGTTTATCAACATTCTGACAGCTCCTGGAGCTGTTTGACACAGAGGACCCAAGAGAAAGAGACTGCCTGAAGACTGTCCTTCATAGAATCTATGGCAAGTTCCTGGGACTGAGAGCGTTCATTCGAAAACACATCAATAACATTTTCTTGAGGTTTATTAAAATATTAGTAATAATAGTTTTAAAATTGATAAAAATATTTTTAATGGATTTTTTATGCATTATGCTGCTGATGTATGAGTTGCAGCTTATTGTCACATGCAGAGGTTTCAATAATCTCTTTCACAAGATTAACACATGTGAGTGAAAGAATTAAATTCCATAATCCATTTTGTCTGGGTTTAATGCTATTGCATCTCATTGAATTAATACTGGACTGATCCATAAATATAAAGTGTGTAGTGTAGGTAAACTAAAAATCTGTAAGGAGTTTTTAACATGATTACATTGTAAAACCTGCATAGTAGCAGTATTAGAAGTAGTAGTAGTAGTAGTAGTAGTAGTAGTAGTAGTAGTAGTAGTAGTAGTAGTAGTAATAACACTGTAAGAATTAGCACTTCTCTGTTGAGTAGATAAGTGTTGCTGTTTTATTGAATCAAAGTTTGATTTATGTGAGTGTGATATTGTGAGGTAGTGATAACTCTTGAGGAGTTACATTCTTTATTAACCATTTATTTAGTTATTCTATGTTTACGGTAATCAGCCTTCTTCTTCTTAGGCATCTTTTAAAAGGAAGGCAACTGAAGATGGGTTGGTAGAATTTGTGTCCAAGTGAAACATTGTTCCAAAACCCATGTAAATGAAGGAGCAGTTGTGTAGAAGAGTTAGATGGGGGGTGTTTATTCTCATCTCGATGCCGTAGCATTGAATTGTGAAGTTTAGAAAATAAATGTTTGCGATAGTTATGTAGTTATTGTAGAGCAATTGTAATCGTATGAGATTGTTTCTTACAAAATTTTTATTAATTTGTTCAGGTTTACTTTTGAAAGTGAGAACTTCAACGGGGTCGGTGAATTACTCGAAATACTTGGCAGGTTGGCTGTTTTCTCTCATGAATATTTATGAGCAAACATCATCTTTTGAATAAATTCTCATCATATTTTCGCATTTTTGCACTAAATTACAAGTCGAAACGTGTTTTTTTTTCCTGTAGCATAATCAATGGCTTTGCACTGCCCCTGAAGACCGAACACAAGACGTTCCTACTCAAGGTCCTGCTGCCTCTACACAAAGCCAGGTCCCTCAACATTTTCCATGCCCAGGTTTTTCAGACTTGCATCTTAAGCTTAATATACGTTCGTATGTGTAACAAATGTTTTGCATAATTTATTCAATGATTTGCTATCGATTAATGCTGCTTTCACTGGAGCTTCTAATATATGTTCATATGTGTATCAAATGTTTTGCATAATTTATTCAATGATTTGCTATCAATTAATGCTGCTTTCACTGGAACTTCTAAGAGCATGGCATCTATCATGTTTCATATGAATAAGAATCTTATTTTCATACTCCTGAGGCTCAAATGCATATCCTGAATCTATTTAGCATTTAAATTAACATACTCACGTGAAATATAATTTTTCTTTTAAGTTCCATAATTTTTCTTTTAAGTTCCGTAGTTTTTTTGTGTCTTAATGCTTTCCCTCAGGTTGAATTACATTAACAAAGTATTTTCATCATCATGGTTTTCTTTCGATGAATGTGCTGCATGTGGCACCATATCATGGTATTTGCTTTGTATAATGTTGTTGCTTATCCCAGTCAGTAAATAATAAACTTATGTCTATTTCTTATCGGCTTGGCAGCAGTGGATTCTCAAAATGTCCGAAAAAATTTCTTTAAATTTTATTTCCCCATAGTAACAGAAGTATTTTTTTTTGTTTCTGTAATGTTTCAATCAGTCATGTATCTTATAGTAAATTTATAAAAGTTTGAATAAACATTTTATCTGATTGTAACGAATTCATTACACCGAATCTAAAATTACTGAAAATATCGGCTTACTTGTTGCCGATCAATGTCTTGTGCAGTTTTGAATTTTAATTTTGTTCTATCACGATGGTATGATTGTTTTTGAAAACATTATTAAAATGAAATCTACATGTTGGGTACACTCTTTATATCTGCACAAAATTTTCATAGTAGCTATAATAATAATAACAATTAAAAACATCAATCTTTTCACAGGGATTATTATATCATCTCACAGAATGTGATGTGAGATGTTGTAGCATAGCGCTGCTCTTGACCTATAATGTTGATGTTCGGCAAAGTTGTGGTGTTTTTACAAGAATTCATGAAATAATCTTTTTTAGTTTAGGAAACATTTGGTGTTCATAAAATTATATATTACATGTTAAACATGATTGCAAAATAGCATCCAATACATTTTTAAAACCTGCCTAGTTATTTTTATAATTTTAAAAAGTATTCACCAGGCTTTATATAAACGAGGCAGGTGACGAAACACCTTAGGCTTTTGTTTAAAGATTATTATAAGTGTTGTTTTTTTTTTACGAAACATTTGATACATCACCTGTTAGTTTACTTTGCTATACTTTGTGTTTTAAAATGTTAGAAGATAATATATTATATATATTATTTTTTATAATGCTTTGACACTATGCGCTTTTGTGACTATATTTTAAAAAGTGCACTATAAATTCCTCATAATAATAATAATAATAATAATTATATTGAGTTGGTCTGTAATACTTTTGATGTTTAAATAGTCACTATAATCTTGAATGTTTAAAAGTTAATCTAATTATTATCGAACAAGAAATTTAATAACTATTAAGAAGAAATGTGTTTTCTCCAATGGGTCGTAACTTGAAATTGTGCTATTTTTGTTTTTATTTGTAAAACAATTAATAAATAAATATAAAATGGTTGCATAAATAATCATTTGTTTATTTTTTTTAAATTTAGCTGGCATATTGTGTTGTTCAATTCATAGAGAAAGATTCCACACTCACCAGTCCAGTAAGTGTTGAGTCATTGTTTTGTAATTTTATTGTTTTTTAATAAATTCAGATTAAATATTATTCTTCAATAAGCAAGGTTTTTTCATATTCATATAATAATAATTATTCTTGTATGTCCTTGAGTATCATTTTGTATTGCAATGTTTTGACATCATCATATTTGAGTTGATCAAATTTGATCGTAACATCGTAAATGATGGCACTAGATTTTTAAAGGTAGTTATGTTTAAGGTGGATGATATTTCTTTTCTTTAGGTGATCAAAGAGTTGTTGAAGTTTTGGCCGAAGACTTCCAGTCAGAAAGAGGTAGCTCCATTAATTCATTAATCTTTTTTCAACCAAATTAACGACTGGGCCATAACTGTCGATATTTATAGAATGCCTACTGCACAGCTCAGTGGAGTTGATCTCTTGAATGTTTCTTGGATAACTTTTACTAATTAATATTTGATAACATGAGCTGAGTTGGAGTTGAACTGTGACCCCTTGCATTAATGTTCAACTTTTGTCCAGTGCTCCATTTACAGCACTCTGAAAATGGATGCCGCAGATTTAAAACGGCTTTTTAAGTATTTCGGATGCTATTACTGTAGTCTTAGAAAAGTCAAGAATGTTTTAAGGCCAAATTTATAAAAATATGATAATAATAAAAATACAAAAGTAATAAACATTAGATTATTGATAAATGTTGTATTATAGAGATTTTCTTTATTTATTTAATACAATAAGAATAATAATTTTGTAGTTTTTTTGATTGGTTGTATAAATGTGGAAATTGCAAAAAACTTTCAGGTGATGTTCCTTGGCGAGCTGGAAGAAATATTGGACGTTATTGATCCGCTTGAGTTCCAGAAAGTCGTTGTTCCTCTTTTCAGACAGATTGCTAGATGTGTCTCCAGCTCTCATTTTCAGGTTTGATTTTGTTAACAGATGAAATAAAATCCTGATGATGTTGTAAAATAGTGCTTTATCATTAGAAAAGTCTTTATCAACACTTACCAATCAGCCTCTTTCCTCTTGGTTACCATTAGACAAATTACCCAAGCCACTCTGCAGTTAGGTGTGATGTGTGTTTCAGTAGGTTTAAGATAGTGTTGAATAATAACTTATTAATGAGTTGATCACCTATCTCTTGGTAACTGTTATTTATAAAACTACAGGCTTAGATACTTTAGAAAAAAACCAATAAAAAAATACTTATTGTATCGTTTTTATAAAGTATTTAATGATGTTACTTTTTCTAGAAATATCTTATCATGTTGACATGCACACCTAGATTGCTGAACGTTCTCTGTACTACTGGAGCAATGAGTACATCCTCGGTCTGATGGAAGAGAACATCGGCGTCATCATGCCCATCATCTTCCCCTCGCTGTATCGCATCGAGCACTGGAACCAGATGATCGTCGCCCTCGTTTACAACGTCCTCAAGTCCATGATGGAAATGAACAGCACTCTCTTTGATCAGCTGACCAATGCTTACTCAGTGGAGCAGAACAAGTAAGAGAAATTCTGAGAATTTACATTAACATTCTTGTTGATCTAAAAAGAAGTTTGTAATTGCAAATATGGATGCTTGTTGTTTTGTATGTCATCTGGCCGGATACATATTTAGTTCTTAAAATCAAATACACAGATATAGGAAGCATGTGAAAGGTAATGTGTGATCTGTGATATGATGGTAGCAAGTTATTTACTACGACGCATTCATCATGATTTTAATATATTCATCTCTACAGGAATAAACAAAAAAGGCAAGACAGAGATGAAATGTGGAAGAAGCTGGACACGCTCGTAGCAAACTTGAAGATATCTTCCTCTTCGGGAACCCGCGATCCTTCTGACTCGAGCAGCCCCGGTCAACTACAGATCTTCTCGATCGAGCACCTTCCCAACCCTCAGACACCACCCAGGCACATGCAATCGACACCACCCACTGCAAATACGACCAAGACTTGAATCCCCGACATCGTCGACCAGCTAGCTATCATCATCGATTCTACGATTAGTTTAATTGATTTCCAGGTTGTCACGTTAGAGTCACACTCTTCTTTCTGTGTTTTTGGGAAAAAGGGTTTGCTCTTTGATTAGTTACAGATTTAAGTTTTTTTTTTTATTAATGAAATTTAATAGGAGTGTAAAATGACGTTTTATATGAATGAATCGTTTTTGTCTTCTGTTTTTTGTGTGGCACATAAATGAATTTGATTTCATAGTGTCATTGAATTTTAATATTTTCTCGACACGCATCGTGGTTCGTATTTGTTTTTTTTTTCTTCATTTCCTCAAGGGGAGCGCTGACGGTCGCCATAATTTCTCTGTTATGTATACATTTTTTTTTTAATTATAAATTAAATAATAATAATAGCATGAAAATTGTTCGTGATTTTTACGTTGTTGCCCCGACATTCCGCAGTTTGTCTACATGTGGAGCGGTCGGTCTACAACCACGTTTAGGATTCTTTACAAGTGCAATGGACCAAAACTGAAAACGGCAAAAAACAATAAATTTGCTTTTCGACAATTTTTGTATCGGCCGAATCTGATTATATTAATAATCCGTTCTTTGTTTCTACAGCTGGTTGGTTTTGTGTAATTGGTCATGTTTTTAATAAAGGTTTTCTATTGGATGGAATATGAGCGACAGACGACCAATCGAAGCGACCACCACTCTTGCATGTATCTACCAGCTTAATAATTTTGATCGCTGTTTATTTACTATCCTACATATCTTATCTTTTTGAGCTACCCTGATAAACAGCTGTGGACAGTAGCTATAGATGATTTTTTTTTCTGGTTTATCATGAGTCTGTTGTTCTCTCATTTTCTTGCTTTTTGATTCCAATGTGTTATTAGTTCAATTATCATTATATTAAACATTTATTTGGTATTATTTATTTATTAAATTTAATTGAAAAAATAAATTTTATTATTTCCTATTTTTGTGTTATGAAATTTCCTTATTTCTACTTCAGCCATTCTTGTATGCGTGTACTATGCTTAGAGACAAAAATGAAAAATTTCTTTTTGCTTTTATGCAATTATACATTCAATTTGTAATTTTTGGTATTTATTCATCAGTGAATTAGACAACAAAAAAAGGAAATGTATCGCAACTGATTTGTCTAATTTGTCAAACGAGATTACATGTAAATGTTTTTATCATTTAAATAATCATTCAGAAATCTGGGTTTCCGGGGTTGTCGGTGCGTCCACTTTTTCCGTCTACCCCGAACCGTAAAAAATAAAATAAACGCTCTTGTTACAATGACACAAAACGTTTCTTAACTATGAAACTCATATTTGTACATTTAAATATCATAGTTTATTTTGAAATTTAACTTATATATATATATATAACCATTTTTCAACCTGGCCCACTGACAACCCTGATTTGTTCTGTCTGCATCACCTGATTTTTTTTTAGGTGGTTGCACGATTTTGGACACAATTCCATAGGTTTTGTGATTGTCTTATAACTCTTATTCCACAACTCCAGTAGCAAAAGCCGTTCCACATTTTACGATTTCTCTGGAAATGCGTGTATTTGAACACGTAACAATGCATGATGAGCGTGTATTTGTAGCGGTTCGTACTCGTGTGTGTGTGTTTACGTACAAGATTACCAGTAATGAATTATTGACATTGAATCACATTAGATTACTTTGTCTTAAAGCATTATGCGAAAAAATAATAAGAGAATTAATTACGCATGCACTAAAATGTTTAAAAGATCATCTGTTGATTCCTACTTCTCACTCCTTCTGTTTTGTCTAGTTGTAGATAATGAAAGTAGTAGCTAACGTGATATTGTGGATAGGGAGATTTGTTTTTTCATTTGATCCTACCTGATTATAACCTCCATTGGCTTTGCGTGGGATTCAATGGATTTACGTGAGGTTTACTATTTGTTTGGTCTGAAGGTTTTATGTAAAAGGTTCATGATGATGTGGGAAGTTTGAAGTATTTACAATATTATCAATCATATTGTAACAATTTGTATGATTTGATAGGTTTACTTAGGGTTCATAGTTCATGCGGTTTGAAAGGTTAACATAGGTTCATAGTTCATGCAGTTTGAAAGGTTCACATAGGGTTAATAGTTCACACAGCTTGAAAGGTTCACATAGGGTTCATAGTTCATGCAGTTTTCAAGTTTGACGACATAGGGCTTATAACGTGTAACCAGTTGTGTCCTTCTATTATTCTCGCTTCTACTTTAGCAAGTCATGATTTAAGCATAGTAACTGTATAAGCAAGTCTACTGAACAGCAATACTCCCATACTGTCATTCAATTCCAATTCATATTGTAATACCACGAAACTCACTCAAATACATTACATTTCAAATCATATTGTAACACCCCCACTCAAACACATCAAATTTCCAATCATATTGTAACATTTGCTCAAATACATTACATTTCAAATCATATTGTAACACCCATTCAAGCACATCACATTTCAAATCATATTGTAACACATTCAAGCACATCACATTTCAAATCATATTGTAACACCCACTCAAACACATTGCATTAAAAAACATCGACAAAATATACTTTCTCTATTGCCATAGCTTTAATTCTTTAATGGGTTAGGTCGGTTAGGATGTTGTTGTGTGTAAATTACTGTTGTAGTAAATATTGGAAATATGAAAACATCTACATGCAGATCGGAATTACAACTCATTCACAATTCTATAAAGTTGGGAGTGAAAGAAGGAAAGAGATCTATCGTTTGATCCGCACTCAGCTTGGCTCAGAGTAAACGATTATAACTCAGGATAAAGTATTTTGGTATAAATGACATGTTTCGTTGACAGAAGTAACTGTGCACTACACTTTTATAGTAGATCGCTCGTCTTTGTCTTAGAGAAACATGGATCGATCGATCGCAAAGCTAGTTTTTGATGCATTTCCGTTGTTTGTTGAAAATGCTATTTTGTACAGCCAAATGACGTTTGCATGCTAATACGATGCGTCGTGATGTTATGTTTAGAGAAATTCTAAATAAACATGTAAATCTTCAATTTTCTTATAGAAATCATTTCATAATGTTGGACCATACAAAACATCAAAAAATAACAAATCGAATCATGAAAATACTAATAAGCTCACACGATGCCAGTTGTACGCAGAGACAACACTGGAATTGTTAGAAGATATTGCAATTACATTCTCAGATAAAAAAAAACAAAAAATTATAACATAAATGTGTAACAAGAACTAAAAGATAACACATGCTAAGATCACTCAATACCAGTCTTCGGCTTGGCAATTGCAAAAATGGTTTTGACTTAACCTAAGGTAACACTTCAAAAAAGAAAATGACTTGCAGCATTAAACCAGATGCAAACTACAGCTGTGATGTCATAAGTCATGGTGATATACCATGCAGTTACAATGCTTACTGTGTAGAAAAAATAAATTAAAAGAAAATGGAATGCCACAGTCGAAAAATTATTAGATTAAATATTTCGCAATCAGGGTCTTTCAATAGTCGGAATGCACCTAGAGGTCAACTGATCAATGTCCAGCAAGAAGTCAGATAGCCCCATGTCGTTGATGAGAAAGCCGTCTTCGTGTTGTGGAAAAGGCGAGTGACTACAAGAGGTTTTGAGATGGTGTGAGAAAGCACGCTGCCCTTCGAATACCTGGTCGCACCTGTCACATCTTTTCCTTTCGTGGACAATTTTGTGTCTCCTCAGTCTTACGGCGGATGCAAAAACCTTGCTGCAGGCCTGACAACTGAAGCTTTTGTTCTGGCAATGAACAACAGAAATGTGCTTCTTCAAGTATTCTGCCAGTAGAAATTTCTTGTTACAGTGATTGCAAACAAAAGTACCATTGCCCACAACTTTTCTGTTTTTATTAACAACAGACCCATCTGGAGTAATGAGACTTTCAGAATACTGCTGATCATTAGTAGGATCTTTGCAGACTATGGAACTTGAGGCCTTGTGAATGAGCATGTGTTTTTGAAGATTTGAAGGTCTACTCAACTGTTTGTTGCATATTTCACAAGTCGTACTGTTTTTCCATTTCTTTTCTCTATCATTAGCAGAATTCGCGACCGTTCTCTCATCTTTACTGCCCGTACTCGGAACATTTACAAGACTATCTTTTTGCATTTCTTCGAGTAGCGAATCAGCCGATAAGTCTGAACTTTGTAAGAACTTTGACACATCAAACAGCTGATTGGGTGTGCTCTTCATTGGACTGCTCAACTTAATGTCATTCATGTTAAGCAATTTATCTTCATCGTAAGCAGAAAATGATATGTCTACTTTACTTTGGCTACCTTCAATGACTTTATGGACACTCATCAGGTGCAGATCAAGGGTAACCTTTTGACCAAAACGACTGCTACAAATATGGCACTGAAAGTCTTTCTTGCCCTCATGTACAACAACGTAATGTCTCTTCAAATTTCCTAGAGTAGCAAAACTTTTTTTGCATTGTTTGCAGGTGTACGCTTTATTCAACGAGCACCTGGGATTGTAAGCCACGGGTAGAGTTAATGACTTTTTACTGGTTATGCCCTTTGAATTTTTCCGATATGGTCTTCTGGAATGAGGTTTTGATATCGGACACTTCAACACACGACCAGATTTAGACTTTGTCTCTAAAGATTCTTTATTTTGAGTAATGACAAAATTATTGTCAGATTCATCTAAGACGACATCTTCGAAAAATAAAAGTCCACAATCAGTGCTACTTGGAGAACTACTTTCATTAAATACAACAACACGTTTGTTCAACCTACCTTCTAAATTTTCCAATGGCCGCTGATTCAACACACGATCATCAAAAGATTTTTCGACAAATGTCCTTTCACTAAATTTAGAAATTAAATTACTTTCAGAAAGCACCATATTAACTGGATCAACAGACACAGAATTCAGTAACTCTTCAAGATATTCTTTTTTACTTCTTTTTAAAATGTCAATGCACTTTTTCACATAATCACAGTCTAATTCGAGTGACTTGCAAAGATACAATAAAAGATTAAGAAATGGCAAAGTTAAATGATCTGCAGGTATTTTGTTCAAGTTTCCCATATACAATAACATCACAAAAGCCTCGATAATTTCAAAAGTACATCCCTTTAAAGAAAGAACTACTTCTTTGTCAATATTTTCACGTATTAATTGGGCCCGAAGCACCGGACTTTTGGCAGCCAAAACAACTTTATGGGCACATACTCTGATTTGATCATCACCAACCAGATAAACATCACAAAACAGTTTTGCAACTCTCAGTTCATTCAGCATCTTGCCCAGGACTTCAGAACACAGTGAATTCTTCATTTCTGAATTTATTACATGTTTAGATTAAATGGATAAATTCAAAAATTTGAACACTCTAAAAAACAGCTGCTTAAACTAAAAAAAACCTAGCAATTTCGTACCGTAGCCACCTGTTATTTTTTATTACGACAGACGGCTCACATTGACATCTCCAGAGCATCTAAATGTACTTCGTAAAGAAAAACATTCTTAAAATATAATTTAAACAATCTCTTCAGTGTTAGATTACTGCAAGAAATCTCGTTTTGACTGATTTGTCGTTGTCCGGGGTACTTTTCGATTTCCGTCCAGTAAGAACCACGTGACGTCACAGCCAATAGCGTTCAATCTCCGAAAACAACAAGCCGGCCACGCCGTAGTGCTCAATTCTGACCGATTAAGTATTATTTGAAAATTTGTAAAATGGAAGAAGTAACGTGCTGTGCTGCTGGCTGCGAAAGCACCCCGAATCAAAATGTAACGTTTTTTAGACTTCCCGTCGACCAAGAAAGGTTGGTATGTCGGACATATTTGTTTTTAAAACTTATTATCCGAACTTCATTTCTACTAAATTCCTATCTTAATTATAATTTTCTTTCGATCGCTAGCCGCCGTATCCGAAAGTGATGCCTAATTTGCGGTTTTTGTATCGAAAAACCATGAATAAAGCGATTTTTGTGATCACGTTTATACTTGATCTTTTTGAAGACACTAAATCTTGACAAATATTTCAATATTTGGTATTCGCAACAAACTTTCAAAGACGTTTTTATTAACAACCATTCAATAATTATTTGTAGAGCGTATCAAGATTATTTCTTTAAGCAATATTTCTGAAATATACCAAAACCTTTTCTCGTCGTTTAAGAAATAAGATGGCTCTGTAACGGTTTACGGCGCAAATCTGTACATTGTTCAAAGATATGTACAAGTCTATAGAGAATCATCAGTGTAGAGATGTAGGTTGGCCTGTCCTATATAATGTTGATCAAGTTAGAAACAATGTGAATGATACTACAAGCAGAAGCAGAGTGTGTTGAGACTGTTGAGATACAAGCTGGAATTTGTTTACTTTCTGACTGTTAAGTTAACAGTGTTAACTGTTAGTAAGTTTATAATAAAAAATCAACCCAAAGAATTTCAACATGCATCTTGAACACATTCTGCTTCTGCTTGTAGTATTATTCGCATATTTGGCAACTTGGTCAACATCATATAAATTCAATTTAAAATTTAAATCAACTCTCAAAAACATATGCATCTCTTTCTGATATTATTCACAGGAGAGAAAGTAAATGACAGCCATATCTTAGTTTCCCCAATTCTGTGCCATCACTTGTTTTTAAACATTATTGTCCATTAGGTTATTCTTGTTTTGAGTAATGAGATAAAATTTCTTTTAAAACTTAAATAGATGCTGCAGCTGGTTGAACAGCATAGGACGGACAGATCTTACTGAACTAGCAGTTGAATATCTGTATGAAAATTACTTTGTGTGCTCACTTCATTTCGATGACAATTATTTACAGGTTAACCAACTTACTTTTTTCTCAATTATGGCAAAAATAAAAATCATGCAATATAAAATATTGAACAGAGCATGTATTTCCATTTTTGACATTATTATTATTATAGCCATTTATTTAATTTTTTTTGAAAAAAAGTATTCATATAAGTTTATGCACATTTATTATTAGGGCGCCATCATCGAAGAGGACACAAAAGTTGAAGGTTTTAATTATTATTTATTAGTTGCAGTAACTTTTCAATAGGTGCAGTTAGATTTTTTTATAATTAATATTTTTAAATCTACTGTATAAAATGTTTGTTTTTCAAATTCTTCTTTTTTGTATTTTTCTTGGCTGCTGACCTAGCAATTTTTTATAGATGTTGTATTTTATGTTTGAGAAAGACATCAGGTTGAATTTATTATTAAAAACTGTTGCGTCTTTCCAGCAAATAGAAAACTTTGCACGTAGTACGTAATCCATTGGTAGATTTTAAATATGGAAATAATTTTGTATAGATCATTTATTGAGTTTTATATTTATCGTATAATTTTTCTTCGGTAATTTAGAATTACTAAATAGTTTCCATTCACTTTAAAGGACTGCCAGTCGATGTCGAGTTGGAAGAGACGGGCGAAGATGACTCGGAAAACTTTGTCCTCGATGATGAGAATAGTAAAGTGATCTACCTCGATGGAGTGGGTTTCGTGAACGTGAAAACCGAAAATACGGTCGACGTCCAAGAAGAAGGACAGATCGAAAGCGACGACAAACTCGTTTTTTACGTCGTAAACGATAACGAGACTGCATCGGCAATCTCCAATCAGGGATCAAACAAAGTCGTACTAATCAAGCAGAACGATAGTCTCGTACCGGGTAGGACACGATTTGATTTGTTATCCAAAGAAAATTACGATGAATTTAGTTTTGTAAACGCTAGGATAATAATTTCTACGATAGTGTATCGGTAAATCGCATTAGCATTTATTCCTTTTTTTAATTACTCGACAGTCTTTGAAAGTCAACTATCAAATCAAGACAACTACCAGCTCGTAACCGAAAAAATAAAAGTCGAAAAACCGGACGAAGAAGTTCCTCTCGATGACGATTTTTCCATCAACGGCGATGATGACGATTACGACGATGGTAGCATCACAAGGACCTTCCTTTGCCACACGTGCGGGAAAGCGTTCATGGACTCTGACTCACTTAAAGGTCACCTGTCCGTCGAACACGGGGGTCAACCTAAAATTGAAAATGACACCAACATCTTCAAGTGTGATTTCTGCAGCATGGAATTCACCATGTTTGATCAGATGAAGGTCGATATTGTTGTGACCTTTAATATTAGTTATATATTAGAATCAATTATTTTTTATTATGGTTTAAAATTAATCATAGAACTATTGCATCATAAAAATAGCTTATATATATATTTTAAAATTCAAAATACACGTGATCTATCGGCCTGTAACTTTTTACCCCTTAATGTGATTCGCAGACCCACATCCGAAGGATCCACATGCAGCCCAGAAGTTACACCTGCGAAGTCTGCAACGCCGTCTTCAGTCACCGAAGCAACCTGAGCCGGCACAAGCAGCAGCACTGTTCTTCTAAGAAATTCCAGTGCGATCAGTGCGGCAAAGGATTCAGTCAAAAATCAAACCTCACCGCTCACCAGGCCACCGTCCACATCAACGACCTTCAAATAACTGCCGCCGTCGACGTCATAACGAGACCGGGTGCCGAAAGAATACACAGGAAGCCTAAGGTGATGATAATGATTCTAGTGACTTTTTTGTCTAATTAGAAATCAAACGATATTTATTTGTTAATCCATGTACCTGTGAACTGATTTTTCCACTCGATCCTCAGTTATTTCAAATCGAGGTGTTTTGTTTTCTTATCATCCTTCAGCTTATTGGTTATAAAAATTCAATTTTACTTAATGTTTTTAGTTCTTTTCCTTATAATTTCTAGGATTAACTTTTGCAACTATCTTTATTAATTATATCTGTCGGAGTTTACTTTACCAAAGCTTTCTTCCTTGGCTTAGTTACTTTAGTTCTCTTAAAACTATATGGACATTTTAAGCTATGTCTAACTAGTGCGGTAAATGATTTCTCCATTTCATCTTTCTCTATTCTTTTATAACTCTTGTTTTGTTTTGATCTTAAATGCACATCTCTCGTTTTATTAAACACACGTTTGCTTGAGATTCTTTTTTTCCAATCTTATGAAGATTTTTCCACCACTTTATGTTGAGACCTGAACATTTACTTGCTTGCATGGCAAAACAGGTTTGGGTGTAGCGATATGAAAACTATAATAAAAAAAGTGACTAGATGATTAGTGATGGTAGTTTAGTTGATGAATTTGTTACAAATGCCATAAAGATTTTTAATGCTCAAGTTCATTCACGTGTGGAATTTGAATAATGATTTATGTCAAGTCTGGACATTACATTATATTATATAGACTTAATTTTAATTTTCTCCTTCACTTTTCATTTTAGATACACAGGTGCGCCGTGTGCGACAAATCCTTCGTCAGTCTGACGGGCCTAAAAAACCACGGGGCCCTCCACACGGGGGTCCGTCCGTACATCTGTGGCGTCTGCAACAAATCGTTCACCCTCATGTCTTGCCTGAAAACTCACATGAGCACGATACACTCCGACAAGAAGCACTACTGCGAACTCTGCGGCAAATGCTACCAGAGTGAACATTATCTTAAGGTTGGTTTGCTGCTGTTTCGTAACGTTTCAAGCAAACTCGAGCACATCGGCTTATGTTGTTAACCTCTTGACCTCTGAGCATAATGTGAAGTTCGGTTCGGAAGAGAAGCTGCATATTTTTTCATGTACAAGACATGAACTACAAAAAATATGGGGGTGCCTAACTTGCCACTAAAAATTTCACCAATGCTTGATTTTTGTTAAATTTTATTTTATATTTTCATCAGACTCATCTTCGAATCCACTCGGGTGCCAAGGACTTCAAATGCGAGCATTGTTCGAAGTGTTTTATCGACCAGCCATCCCTGAAACTGCACATGAGGACACACACTGGAGAGAAACCGTTTGGTTGTTCGGTTGGTTGAGTGTGTTTTTTGGCGGGTTGGAATGATCTTGCGGCATTTAGTTGGGTTTGATTGTATAAGTAGATTTGGTTTAAAGTGAGATAGCTTAATTAACTGTTCCGTTTTATACTTGAATGTTGATTGTTGTTTTGTAATCATTGGCCTTATTTTGTGTCTTTTCTTTAATAGTATTTAATTCAAAATTGTTAGCTACTTATTTTTTTCTTTTTCAAGATATGCAACAGAACATTCACCCAGCAAAGCCACCTCAAAACCCACAAAAGAATCCATACCGGAGAAAAGCCGTACAACTGTCAGACTTGCGGGAAAGCCTTCCGACAGTTGAGCAACGTCCTCGAACACAGTCGGACGCACAAGAAGTGATTTGAGAATGACAGTGCTTTTTCGGCTTTTCTTTCTATGCGTAATCGTTTTATCGATAAAATTATTTATTAATAATAATAATAGTTAATTAATTTTCTGTTAATGTCTCGTTATCTATTGCTTCGTTCTGTTACTGTTTTACGTTTTCTGAGAAGTTTGTAAACCTGGGATCATTATTGTCTCACTCGTAACAGTTCGGTAGCGCTAGACGTAAAAATAATTTATTTATTAATATAGATAAGAATGTATTGAATTGCATGTTTTTCATTTAGCTGTTTACGTGAAGCCTATGTTATTACGAAAGTTATATATGGAGAATTCTTGCATGTGTCGGTGTGCCTTGCCGTAAAGATGGTTCGTCATTTGTAAATAAAATCATCATCGCCCGTTACTTGGAGTTTTACATTTTCATGTTATGTTAATGATGCTTCCCAGTTAGCAACCATGGTCAGTTGTGTTATTTATTACGACTCTGATGAAGCTTTTGATGCATTGACCTGGTTTTCTCCTAGTTGACTGATTCCTGTGTTTCATGCAAACTGACCTCTCATACTTATATTCATGACAGGTCAAAACGCAAACTTTTTCTTCTCATTTTTGTTCCAAAAAGAGGCTTTAAGATTAATTTATTCGAGTGTTTTTGTTGTAACCATTATAGTTAGAATCATGTTAGCTAAACAGACCTGCTATCGGACTGGTCATCTGGGGAAATCTCCCCTTAACAATTCTGAAAGAACCGATACTGACGTTTTAAATGATCTTAATATCAGAGTGAGTCAGAAAGTTGAAATATTCTATTTTGAATCAATATCACTACAAAGTACAAAGTTAAACGAGTTCATGCTCTCCCATGAAGTATTTCTAGCTTTTCCAGACACTGACTGAGCAATTATCATTATGACAAAAAATGTGGGTAAGCTTGTAACTGAACAGCCCGTTAAAAGTTCTTATAAATACTACAAGAGTATTGAAGAGCCCTTGTTTGTCAGCTGATATGTGGGCATTTCAAATCTTAGGTTATACTGTAAAAATACCCCCAAATCTTCAGCTGGCTATATTTTTTTGGTAGACCTCAAAATTAGCCCTGGCTTTAAAAGTGGCTTTTCTGTGCATATTATGTATTACATGTCTTTCCGAGCCCCAACACATCTTAGAATATTTTTTGAATAACGATTTAACACCCTCTTCCTTTTTTTATATCAACAACCTGGGAGATATATGACAGAAAATATCTAGAAACGTAAAAACTTACGTTTCAAACAATGAGTCTTTTTTTTAAAACACATATGCAGCATAAAGTCATTAATTAAATAGAATACAAAAGGTAATTATATATATATATATATATACTATATACATGTATAGTGAATCATATAATTTATCAGCTGTTTATATTAAAGAAATTTGGATCAGGTACAACTTAATTTCTTGACTTAGGTATACAATTCTGTCCAAAAAAAATAGATTACATAATGCAAAATCAATGGAAAAACTGCGTACTGGCAAGTTATTTTTCCGCCAATACCAACTGTGAAAGAATTGTTAGTGCTACAAAAATGATCGCAGGTACCACAACAGATCAACCAGTTAACCATTAGATCGATTCTCCAGAAGTCTGTAACTTCTTAAACAGAGTTAGAGCCCTTTTTCATATTCAGTTAAACCTCCACCTTCTTCCTATAATGTGAGCATATTACAGAGGCTGATGGTATATTTGACAAGAAGTGATCCAAGACGTCTGAAATGAAGCTTTCATATCGGAAGTCCATATGAATTTGGGTCGTGAATTCTTTCCATCTTGACCGATCGGGAATGAAACAGCTGGGAATTTATTAAAAAAAAATTAATTTACATTCAAAAAATAAAACACAAACAATTTGAAAGAAGTTTGATGAAATGCTGCTCTTTAATTATTTATAATATATATATAAATTTGTGTACCTTTCGCTGTCCAATAAAAACTTTAAGAAATTCGTCAACAGGTATCTTTCCTGAAAATGAGATCAATATGTATAAGTAAATTATAATACCTATGATCTAAATCATATATTTATTTATTATGTTGAAATGCATAAAAATATTCATTGTCATAGCTACTTATCATGTTATAACACGCAACACGCAGTATAAGTATTACTATGTTACAATATGTATAAGCTTTACTATGTTACAATATGTATAAGCATTACTATTTTATATACGTAAAAGCATTATTACTTTGTTACAATACATTAAAAATTACATTTTTATAATAGTTATAACTATTAGTCATGTTATAATATTATAAATATTTACTCTACTACATAAAACTATTTATTATGCCGTAATGGGTATTATTATAATATTTGGAATATATTTTTACTGAATAGAATATTTACACTGAAACTATATTATTACGAAAGTAATTTTCAAGAATAATAAATAAATAAATATGAAATCAAGTTATAAAGCCACCAGTAACAAAGCTTCAGAGCTCCACGGGATCAAGCATAAATACCCGAATTTCGCTTAACTAAAATTAAAATACTCCTGGGATTGGGCATCGACCAGAGAAAAAAAAAACCAACTTCCGATAAAAGACTCCACACACGAGTCAGCTCCGTCTTCCGCCTGCAGAACAGCAGATTTCATTTTGTCGAGCATCGTCTCGCTGTTGAGGATCTTTTTCGATTTTTCGTCGATTTCTCTTAACGACGATTCGAGCTTTCCAACAAGCTTTTTTCTTTCGTTGCACTGAAAAAAGATCAAAACTCATATCAACAACAACTGATAAACACATTCTGATTGCAACTCACATTAACGAAATGCTATTTTGTAGAGAAAATTTCCTAATAGAATTCAAATCACTTTTGTGTATATACGATACAAAAAATATGTGCAAAAACAAAGCACATGCAATTACAAACTAGTAGACATTAGATTATTTTTTCATATAAAATATTGTTTCAAGTACAATTATAAACCTGAGACCTGATTTCTCTTAAAATTCAAAAGATTTGAACATTTCGCAGTGGGTGTTAAGGATACAAATTTGTTTCCTGATTAAAATGTCAAAAACATTGGAAGTTTATGCGCTTTTTCTGACATTTTTGACCATGCAAGATTAAGGAATGGACAAAATTTTGCAAGAAATTGATAGGTTTTAATAATATTTTGTGCTGTGAACCATTCAGAAAAATTTCAGATCTATGATTGAATAAAAATTTAACTAAACACTGGTTCATGGTTTGCTGTTTGATTCTAACACCAAACCCGAGGGGACATACCACAGTGAATTTAAAAGAACCAATTTGAAAAGCATATTTTAATAAAAAAAATACCTTTTCATCAAAAGCTGCTTTCTTTTCCTCGAGTTGTTTCTTCAAATCTAAATTGAAACCTTATAAAGAAAAACAATATTAATTAAAATGGCTGCATGCAATAAAATTATAATAGAGGTAGTTGGTAATTTTTTACTTTCGAAGCTTAAAAATAAATATAGCATAATAATGATGATAATAATAATAATAATAATAATAATGATAATGAAAATTATTATGCTATATAAATTTGTAAAATTCCAAAGTAAACAATTAACAATTACTTCTATTAAGCTGAAATTATGTCTTGGATGATTTTACGCTATTATACAATCAACCATCAATTAAATATTATTTGATGTTAGCTGAAATAAACTTGACCATCTATAATTAATAATTACCCTCAAAAATGTAATTTGCACACACCGTGATCTCACACATAAAAGATAACACACAGCGGAACTAATTTATGCTAATACTACCAGCTGATATATAAGCAGGTGCTCTACTCTTTCTGATGGGTCAAAAAAGATTAAAACTGTCTGTGTGTGGCGTGTCGGGGTTATAAAAATCCAAAAGCTTACATACAATTACAATCTTTAAGCTTTTCTTTAACAGTGCAACATAGAATTTAAAACAAATAAAATACCCATGCTAAGGAAACATTTACACAGCAATTTATGTAAAATATTTACACACAATACGAAATGTTCATACAATACCAAAATACACGTGCAGTACAAAACATATGTACGATACAAAACATACGTACAATACAAAACATATGTATGATACAAGACATATGTATGATACAAGACATATGTACGATACAAAACATACATACAATACCAAACACAAGTATGATACAAGACATATGTACAATACAAAACATGTGTACGATACAAAACATATGTACGATACAAAACATATGTATGATACAAAACATATGTATGATACAAAACATATGTACGATGCAAAACATGTGTACGATACAAAACATATGTACGATACAAAACATATGCGTAAAACAAAGCACACATGCAATACAAAACTTATGATCAATACGAAAAAGATAAGCGATTAATAAATGATATATAAATAAATTTTAAAAAAAATCTGAAAGATAAAGAACGTACGAGCGAATTCTTCTAAACATTGAGCCATGTTGTCTCTTTTCGACTGATAACTCTGTATTTGTTTGCCGTGAATGCTCATGACTAGTTCCTCTAATTTGTCCTCTTCGTTTAAGATCTGGAGAGCTTCTTCCGTCCTGTCGGAAATTTTTTTAAAAGAAATATTTGAATTACGAAATTGAGAAGAAAAATTCATTTAAATAAATTAGGAGGCTTGCAGTATTTGAAATTCGATCAAAAGACGCAAAAAATTAATAGATATTCAGTCTGAAAACTATAAGTATTCACTTTAGTTTATCCAGCTCTTGGACGGATGTAATTTCTATTTTGAAGTTCTGCAATAAAAGAAATAAAAATAAAACAAGAAATTATTACAAATCGAGATGTTTTTGTAACAATTTTTAATATTACTACTTTGATTTTACGGAAGTATAAGAATCGAAAGACTACTTTTTGTTGCGAATCTCCGGAAAGTCTTTCGACGGAATCGTTTCGAACCTGCACAGAACCGACCAATCTCTGCGAAGAACAGGCGACAGGTAAGGTTTGAATCGGCGAGTTATAAAAGGTTGAATACACGGGAGATGTCGAGAGATGAACGTCTCGAAGGTTGAGCAAGGCCTCGTGCGTTCTCGGTAATTTTGCAGGATCGTAACTCGAAAAGTCGGTGCGAGGCGACGGTTGCGTCGAAGCGTTTAAATTATTACTCACGAGCGGTGAGTAGTTACTCGGAGGCGGGATTTGCCGAGACCCGCCAGACGTCATGAAGACGGGATGAGAAGATGACGATGACGTGTACGTCGAAGGTATGCTGTGCGTGAATATAAATTATCTTTTATACAAATCTGAAAATAAATGCTATGCGTGAATAAAAATTATCTTTTATACAAATCCGAAGATAAATGCTATGCGTGAATATAAATTATCTTTTATACAAATCTGAAAATAAATAGCGTTTTATAAAAGTATCTGAACATTATTTCTCTTATGAGTATAAATACTAAAAAATGTTGGATTATTTAATTAATCTGCGAATCAATTTTAGGTATATTCTGTACAAACAATTCACAATTAGCCCGTTACAAATTGTATTATTATTATTATTATCATCATACCATAAATAAATCATTTCTGGGCTTGAAAACTTTTCATTGCTTAAATGTCACTTTGATCAAGCAAACAACATCCCAATCACCTTTGAGAACAAAGCTGTGTCTGAGCATGAACTTGACCCAGTTCATCAATTACTTCCAGTACGACCCGACCCAGATTTGACTGAACGACAAACTGAATAAAAAAACGTCCAGGAACAAATTTTAATAACACACAAACTTAGGTATTACATCAACAATGTAGAAAAATTTGTTAAAACAGCAATTTATGCAGCCCCGTAGATAAAAAAAATTACTTGGAGTACATTTTATATAGCTAAAAAAAAATGAAAAAAGTAAATAAACAGATCAAAGCTTGCAGATTTAAAATAAAAAAATAAACAATAAATCTCGATAACCAACGTTATTTATCTGCGGACAGTTGACGATACAGAGATTATCATCGACCCACGGGTGTCGAATGGGATGAGAAACTTTCGCAGTGAGCCTCTCTTGGGGAAAAAATGCAGGAAACACACTGAAAAATTTAAAAAAAATATGAATAAAAACAAAATACATGAAAATAAATTACTAGTAACAATAGTAAAAAGTTAGGACATTTTTAACACCCGTATCATCACGGAAATTGGCATAAATGAGTTTAGTTCAATAGCCAGAATATAAATGCATTCCTAGCACTTGTGACATCTTTTATGTTTATTTTTAATAATTGGAAATAAAAAATACAGTAAATTTGAATAGAATTGTAAAAGAATCTTACAGAATAAGCGAAAATCCTGATAATTCATTAATGGTCACTTGGTACTCGCACTCCTTTCTTATCTCAATAACCCTGAAAAATACAAGCATAAATAAATTAACAGGGAAAACACTAAGATTCTTTATTGAAATTAAGTTTTTTGTTTCATTTAATTTTTAATTAGCAATTTATTTCTTGCAATAATCTTGCTTTTCCGAGTGATTACCATGTAATCATAACATGCGTATTTCCGTACAATCCCTACCTCTATTCCTAAAAACTTAAATATAAAAAAAACGTAATTGATATTTGTTACTTTTCATTAGGTTTTAATTTTAACTGTTTTTAACAGCTAATATTAGTTTTAGTAATATTGAATCGTCTCAAATTCAAAACCATCAAATAACCTGTACGGTATAGTACGAAGCTGGGCAATTTGTTTTGATCGAATTGTTTGCAACGGAGTTTGTTCAGGAGGAGCAATTGATTTAGAATTATAATTAAACCAGCCTCCAAGCAAATCCATGGTCTCGACCACTCTCAATGGAAATTTTAGTGAAATTGACTCAAAGAAAATGTCAAAAAATTACTAAAATTTATAGCAATAATAATTAATAAAAAATAGAGCCGTTCAACAAGTCTGGGATCTATTCAATTAAAATATCAAAACTTTAAAACGAAAACTTAAACAAAAGTGAAAACAGTCAGACGTGAAAACATAAACAAAAGATTTGAATAACCAATCGATTAATCGCAGAATGCTAATACGCTAATACCTATGGCAAATAAGAATTTTTTATTAATTCACAAGCTTTAGAGCAAAATCTAGAATAATATAGATTTTGCTCTAAAGTAGCCCACGTCACTCACTCACTCACTGATTCTGTCATGCTTACGTAATTATCGATGTGCACGTAAGAATTTATTATTACGCGCAGGCGTGTAATAAAAGGTATTATGCAATTGTACCTATATACACTCTCAGTCCTAGAGATAAACAAGTAAATTAAAAACGAATTTTTAAAACCCAATGCTTTTATATGTAATTAAAACACAAATTTTGCAATCAATTTTTTTTTATATTACTCTTTTATTTTATATTAAAGTCGAAATATCTTAATTATATCGAAATATCGAAATTAATTAAAATTAACTAAATTAATTGACTTATTGTAAAACTAATAATTGAATATTGCATTGTCTTCTATTTTGAGCATGTATGCAAAATTTGAAAAAAATCTATCATCAGGAAGTGACTCAAAAATTGATTGCAAGATTTGAAACAGACAGAGAAACAAACAGACAGACAGAGAAACAGAGACGACGAGTTAATAAAAGCATTGGTAAAAAAAGTGGCGCTGCAATCGAAAAATATTATATAATGAGACTTAACAAAATCTCAGAAGCAAGGACCACTTCTTAACGATGGATTCTACACAATTTTTCATCCTTTGCCATAGCAAATTCAAACAACTTATTAAATAAGACACCTAAATTTGCTTTGTTGAACTGGACAGCAATACAAAAAACTGGGGGGGGGGGCTGATTGAGCTGGGGGGCCCGACCAAAACTGGGAGGGCCTTAACAAAACTGGGGGGGCCTGGGCCCCCGGTCCCATAGCTGGTTACGGCCCTGAACAAACTAAAAGGACTATCACAGAGGCGCTTGCCCATAACTTATCTATTTATCTGGAAAGATTTTTTGAATAAAAATGTTTTGAGTCTGGTCTTAAAGTTTGAAATGTTGAGTGTCTCGTCAGTGACTTCATCCGGCAAGCTGTTCCATAGGCATGGCAAAGCTTCGTGGTCCAAAAGTTCTCAGCCTCGAGCGAGGAATGACGAGTTTGCCCAGTCCACGATTCTCTGTGTTTCACAGTTGATGGAGTGCAGGATTGTCTGATCTGTGATCCAGCATCTCAGCTAGACATGTTGGTGCAGCACAATGCAGGCATTTGTAGACCAACATACCAAGTTTGTAGTCTATCCTCTGTTTGACAGTGAACCAGTGCAGGCGATCTCGAATGTCGTTTGTAATCGGATCAAAGTAAAATTTTCGCATTACCAGACGAGCAGCAGCTCGTGCAGTCTGTCATCCGAGTTGCAGCTCATCAAACCGACAGAGATTCCAACTAGCAGACTATTGCAATAGTCAAACCTGCTGGTGATGAATACATGCACTAGCAATGTGCATGCATTGAAGGAAAGTGATCGACGAACTGAACGGAACTGACGCAACTGTTTCAGAGCAGTAACCAGTTATGGGGTTGTTGGAGAAAACCAGGTTCCAATAGGATTCCACTTAAATCTAAAAAAATTTATTGAAAAAAAGGTTTAAAACCATTCAGATAGCAGTTTCTCTACTCTCACGCGGGTTCTACCTTCTGCAGCCTTATCTCCAATCCAATGGGTGGCGAAGGTTTAGGTTTGGTACAAAATTTTGCACTGAAATCGCACTGAATTGTTTTCTTATATAGCCAGACTAGCTGCCACATTCTCCGAAAAAGTCGATGAGTGGGTGGGATATCCTACATTGATTCAACCTTAAACAATTCTGGCCTACCAAGGACTTAGGCCTACCCGGCTATGTCCAGTTAGTAAGGTGGCCCACGCCAATAATTTGATATCCCGCGACATTGATGGCCTATCAAATTTAGATAAAAAAATATATATACAAATAAAAAATCAAAATTTTGTTTAACAAACAAACAGTACAGCAAAATGATGAGGGAATAAAACAATTGCAAGATTGCAAGATTGGAAACCGATTTCAAAACAACAAATACATATTTCCACTGGAATCAACAAAGTCACTATAACTAGCAGCAGTAGATAGCACTTTGAAAAAAAAGAAGAACGTTAGAGCTGCCCTGCCACAGCAAAAGGAAGCAAGTTCACTTTTGGCCTAAAATTATTAGATTAATTGTCTGTTTAAATGTGAAAGCAAGACCTTGGTGGAGCAGAGTAGTGACAATAATATGAATAAAATAAACTGAATAAAAAAAACAACAAGTGATGTTTAATATAAAAAAAGATTAACGAGTAAAGGAAAAAACGAGTTTTTAACACAAACTTCAATTTCAAATACACTTGATTTAGAAATACGAAAGATGTTCAAATTTAGTTTGTTTTTTTTTTAATTGAATAATGTATTGTCATCCAATATAAAGCTATGCTGAAAGTTTCAGCTTTCTAGCCAGTCAAAAAGTTGGTTAAATTTTACTTGCAAGATTTGCGTACAGAGAAAGCCACACACACAGAGATTGTAACCTAAATAAAAGTTTGTAAAAATGCTTGTTGTCAATTATAAACAAAAGCTAAAGTTTTGCTTGTTATGTTTAGAAAAAAAATCATATTCATTCTTTTACTACTTTGATTGAAAAAAATAAGATTTTAACACTGACTGAACTACTACTTTGCGGGTACATAAATACAGCCTGACAAAAAAATTTAAAAATAAAAACAGTATGTAGCTTTTAAAATTATACTGATAGCTCTTTGTTATCTGAGTATTACATGTAACAACCATTTCTAAACAACAAATGCTCATTAATATTAATAAAAACATTAAAAACCTTTGAAAAAACTACTGCAACCTTGCAAAACAACAATATTACTGGTCAAGAACATTACATCGCACTTGGTGAGTCGACAATTAGGCTGCCAGGAACTTTAGTGTTGCTCTAAAAAACTAAAATTGTACAATACTTTGACATCAGATCTGATCACAGAAACTAGCAATACTCTACATTCAACATGGGAAGGAATGAAGGCTGGATTTTAATGTCCACATAAATATCTTCGTACGTCTTTTTTTATTTGCCGCTGTTCGAAGAAGATATGTGTTAATTTAACTACCACACGTGGAACAGTTTGTATCCTTTTCAACAACAGAACAAGTTGAAGAGCTCGAGACTGTAGAGTTGAACTTAGCACTCTGAACTTTGAGTTTTGACCTGTCGACACTGAATTGAATGGGATTGGCTGCTGGCCTTGTCCTGAGGTAGTACATGCCAGTTTTGAGTCCCTGGTGGTTTAATGATGACTTCAAGTTTATCTTGCATAAAAAGTAATGTTAAAAAAAAATAATTACTATGATAGGCACATCCAAATACAAATAATTTAAGTGCTAAAAGTGAGTTCAATGTAACAAAAAAATCCCGTTTCTTAACCTTTTTCCAACCATAAAAATGCATGCTTGTGAGCTTTGCATAATCTGGTTGCGCTATGTAAATATTCAGCGATTGGCTCTGGTCGATGTAAGGAGCCCTAGCAGCTGCCATGTCTATTATCGTCTTTTGGGGAATTTCCCAAACCGTCTTGTACAAGCTTTTAATGTGGTCAGGAATAATATCTATATTCTATTAATAGAAACAACGTGAATTATGTGCATGATATATGATAATTCTATTTATAGAATAGTAGTAAATACTGCATACACGATATTCCTATCA
Organism: Erpobdella octoculata; assembly: GCA_963978895.1. Classification (NCBI taxonomy): domain Eukaryota; kingdom Metazoa; phylum Annelida; class Clitellata; order Hirudinida; family Erpobdellidae; genus Erpobdella; species Erpobdella octoculata. The sequence continues at coordinate 3,674,398 of OZ022242.1, forward strand.
CATTCATGAAATCCCGCCAATTAATCCATCTTAGAAATGCAACGTATATGACACTGTCGAAAACATTAAAAAAAACACATTCAGTGACATTCCTCAAACTGCCAGGTAACATTCTCCAATAAATACAAAAACAGCATTGATACAATGCAGCAGACACATCTTAAAATATTTAGCAACAAGAAAACAACATCACCTGAACTGATCCGTTATTGGCGATGAGTTGATTTCTCATGCTGTCATTCCACAGACCGAGTTCTGTGAGGTCCTTCAACAGGTGATTGTTGACAACCTTTAAAAGTAAATTAAAACAAGCATTCTAAAACAATATGGTTAAATTTTTTTTATTTTATTACAACCAGCAACTAATAAAACAGAATAAAATTAACAAAATTTTACAAAATTTTATGTTTATTTATGTATAAGATTTATATTAAAAAAACTATTTAAAAAGAGAATGTACATAAATATTAATTAAGTTATATAACAAAACTAAAAGCAAATGTTACTCAACTGCAAGCTCAAACTACAATAAAAAGACTTGATAGCCTAAAATCAATAGCATTTTCAACAATTTCATCCCTAAGAAGCTCATGACAATCAAACCAGACAGACTCACTCTCCTTCTCAGCCAACCTGGAATGTTCCAGAAGAAACTCCTCTGGTGTACATATTAGTCATGTATGGTTCTATGCTTTCGCAGTTGCCTAGGATCTGGGCTGTCGAGGCAGTAGGCATGAGTGCCACGAGGAGGCTGTTTCTTAGGCCGTACCTGGTCAGAGGTTAAGTCGAGAAAGTTTTTAACTTAATTATTTCAAGCTGAGTTTCCAATATTCATCTGCAAGGACTTTGGCAAAGTTTGCAGGGTCGCTCAAATCTTTTCTAAATTACACTGTTTGAAATGTATTCAGTCTTGGAGTGAGAATTGTATTCACTATTCAATAATCTGCTGGATTACAACTTTAATGACTTTTGATCAAGCCCTGGCTGGCTTAACTATATTTTACAATTAACAATTTGTTAAATTATGCCATCTAATATGTAAAACACCAATAATAACAGTCAGTATCATAACTACACTCAATCTCATAAGCTACAATCTTCTCATCATAATTTAAACTTTTATAAAACAATTAAGATTGAAATTACTTCTGAAAACAAAACAAAACTTTCACTTTTTTATTTTCTCCCTCAATCCTGACCAATCATGACGACTCGATGGAGTCACCCCCCACATGTCAGGTTGTAAGATCTACAAACAAATAATTATCAACCATTCTCTAAAAAATTACAAATAACTTGTTAACACTAATTTTTAGTACTATTTCACTAATATTTAGTACTATTTCACTAATTTTTAGTACTATTTCACTAATTTTTAGTACTATTTCACTAATTTTTAGTACTATTTCACTAATATTTAGTACTATTTCACTAATTTTTAGTACTATTTCACTAATTTTTAGTACTATTTCACTAATTTTTAGAACTATTTCACTAATTTTTAGTACTATTTCACTAATATTTAGTACTATTTCACTAATTTTTAGTACTATTTCACTAATTTTTAGTACTATTTCACTAATTTTTAGTACTATTTCACTAATATTTAGTACTATTTCACTAATTTTTAGTACTATTTCACTAATTTTTAGTACTATTTCACTAATTTTTAGTACTATTTCACTAATTTTTAGTACTATTTCACTAATTTTTAGTACTATTTCACTAATTTTTAGTACTATTTCACTAATTTTTAGTACTATTTCACTAATTTTTAGTACTATTTCACTAATTTTTAGTACTATTTCACTAATTTTTAGTACTATTTCACTAATTTTTAGTACTATTTCACTAATTTTTAGTACTATTTCACTAATTTTTAGTACTATTTCACTAATTTTTAGTACTATTTCACTAATTTTTAGTACTATTTCACTAATTTTTAGTACTATTTCACTAATTTTTAGAACTATTTCACTAATTTTTAGTACTATTTCACTAATTTTTAGTACTATTTCACTAATTTTTAGTACTATTTCACTAATTTTTAGTACTATTTCACTAATTTTTAGCTCAAACAAAAACTGCACAGAAGAGAGAGAGGAATGGCGTTTGTTGTCAACTAATGATGTCAATGATGTACAGTAGAAGCTGTTCAGCGATATGGCGAAAAAGAAGAAGAATTAACTGATAAAAAATAACTAAAGCCATAATCAAACCTATGCTTAAACTTATATGATTCGTCGATCTAAATGATTCTAAATCTTACCCCCTTGCTGACTGGAGATCCTTCGTAAGTCTCGTACGGTCCCAACTTCTCAGCTAACTTGCAGCTGGATTTGAGAGCGCAGTAATAAATCGTTTCAAATATATTTCTGTTCAGCTCCTGTGCTTTGTCGCTTTCAAATGGAAACCTGTTCGATGATTAAAAGATGTTGCAAATGTTTTTATGATGGTAGATCTGTCAATGTCTGCACATGCATATGCATATTATGTATGTGTGTTTAAAATTGTTGTCCAACTGGCATGTCCAAAAAACAAGCACGTTTAGAATACCGATAAAAAATCAATTAATTACCTTAATTAAAAATTGAAGACTGCAAAAAATTAAAAAAAAAACTACCCACCTCATTAAAATGAATGCATCCGCAAGACCCTGCACTCCAACCGCTATTGGACGATGCCTTTCATTGCTTCTCCTGGCCTGAAAACATAAGTAATGCATCGACAAATCAAATCATTAGAATTCATTTACGAATTAAAGCTACAACATTAAAAAAAGCTCATCAAGCTGTCCATAAATAAATAAAAAATTTCCAACCCACTTCAGGCAACGGGTAAAAATTGATCTCAATGATTTTGTTGAGATTCCTGACGATAATTTCAACAACTTGTTCGAGTTTCTCAAAATCGTATGTCTTCTCCACGGTTACAAATCGATTCAGAGCTATAGAAGCCAAATTGCAAACGGCTATCTGAAATCGAAATGAAGCCAGATAAAACACAAAAATGTCTCAAAAGTGAAAATTTAAATTTTCAATTTTTTCAGAATTTTGTTAACAAAACGTTTATGATCCATATAAAATTAACTTGTATGTCTCCAATAGCAGAAAATTACAAATAATTTAAAGCGTTTAAAATAATCAAAACATATATGTAATAAAAACCAAAAGGAGTTAGACCCAACCTCATTTGGATCTGAGTACTCTATGATTTCAGTGCATAGATTACTCGAGGAAATAGTCCCGAGATTTTGCTGGTTTGATTTCCTGTTACAAGAATCTTTGTACAGCATGTACGGTTGACCGGTCTCTGTTTGCGCGGTAGTGATTGCAAACCACAAATGTCGGGCCTTGATCACTTCATTTCCTCTTCCCTCGCTTTCGTATCTGACACGTAAATACCGACATCACCTAATTGTTTTCGTAGAATACAATTCCTCAATCCACGCACCTCTCGTACAACCGTTTGAACTCGTCGCCCCAAACGCAGTGCAGGCCGGGACATCGGTGCGGACACATGAGGGTCCACTCTTCGTCTCTTTCCACCCTTTCCATGAACAGATCCGGCACCCACAGTGCGTAAAAAAGATCCCTCGCTCGGCTCTCCTCCATGCCGAAATTCTTGCGACATTCGAGAACGACGAAGATGTCTGCGTGCCACGGCTCGATGTAAATCGCAAAAGCACCCGGCCTCTGAAGTGCAACAGTTTTATTTAAAAATATATTTAATACAAATGAATATTTTAAAAACAATTAATATTATTAATGATAACTTGTTGTTAATGTGAAACGAGTTAGTTAACCCTGCGAGACACTAAACCTGAGCAACGCATGTAAACTCCTTGCTTAAGGGAGCTACGATGGTGACGCCAGTGAGATTCGAACCGTCGACCTACAAGCCGACAGGCGAACGCTTTACCTCTTAGCCACCACCGCCACAATGTATACAATGAATGCTTATTATAAATAATATAATAGCCCACGTCTGCGTAAGACGTTTTTGTGTGACGATCTGCTATCTATGGCAAATTAATTTACATATAATAAATAATTATATAAATAAATATTTTTATATATTTTTATATAATTAAATAAATTAAAAAATATTTACCAAAGCATTGAACATTTCTTTTATATTGATGAGCAGGTAGAGCAGCCACATTTTCTAATTACCACTTTTAATTATTTATTAAACAAATCCATCATTTATGACGGGCTATTTCTAGTATTGAATAATAACTCTAAAATCATAAAAACATTTTTATATATTTTATAAAAAATATAAAGATTAATAAATTTAAATTTTTTTTTATTAAATATCAGATTTATTTTAATTTATACAATTTTATTAAATAAAGAATTTCAAATATATGAAATTCAAATAAACCATTCCTCAGACCTTGTTACCGCCCTGTCCAACTAATCTAGCAGTACTGTTGAACACTTTCAGTAAGGGAAGCAGTCCATTAGACGTTCCATAACCCTGAACACAGAGGTTTACATATTTTTACTACCAAGATAAAGGTAAAAAAGTAAAATAGTTCCTTTTTTTTAAATGTAGTTGACTTTATGAAATTTTAAATCAGATACATAGAAGTATTTGATGAATAAAACTTTAACTAAATGCAAAAAAATGCCGACAAACTCTCGCTATAGGGGTTCCAGAAGCCCTGATACAATGGGCAGCAAGACCAACTCCCCCCGCATACTTTGAGATTAGGGCGCATTGTTTTAAAGTGTCATATATTCCTTCTATGCTGTCTTCTTTCATTGAGAGGAGAAAGCAACTAAAAAAACAAACATATTTTTAATAAGATCGGTAAAATACATTTTTTGCTCCATAAACAAAAATACAAAAGCAAAATAAACAGCGATTATATGCTAATAAATAATAAAAACCATACACTGTGTCATAAATATTTGGTGATTAATAAATGCAAATTATTTCAAAGTTGATTATATAAAATTCTTCTTACACTCTAAAATTAACAAAAAACCATATAAAACTCATTTAGTTTAATATAAACATTTATTATTAAATAAAATATCATAATTTGACGGGATTTATATTAATCTAAACATATTACAGCAGATAAATCTTTCCCTATTTCAGACTAAATATATCAACTGATCAAAACAGGAAACTAAAGAAAAGAACAATAAGCTGCTCGTACATATCGTCCGAGAAAGGTGAAATTTGTTTCAATGTTTATAAATTAATGATTTAACAATAATTAGTAAATTAACGATATATAAATGATTTATTTAACTGTGAAATGAATTTAAAGACACCTCGACAGCTGAGGCCTGTCCGTGCCGGCGTTGAAAAGAGTCGGTGTGGCATGGGTGAACCACTTCTCCGAGAGCAAGTCGTATGTCTGTAAAATGATTGGTCAATCGATTGGAGATTATTTATCAATGAGGCACACAAATTATTGTATAAACTAACTATATGAATTATAAAACAAATGCTAAATTTGAGCGTTGATTAAAAGGTAAACTTAACTTCACATTATTTTATTTTAAGCTAGCAGGGTTATTTTGCATTGCCCAGGTTTTATTGCTTTTTCTCAGTTTTTTGCCCATAAAACGTAAAATAATGAAAATTTTTAATTTTTAATGGCTTAAAATCTTTTTCTCAATAAAAACTACCAGCCATGACAAATTTGCTTGAGCATACACACACATACAAACAAACAAACGCATACACCATACCTACAAACATACAGTTACATATACTCACCTCAATAGCACTATCTATGTCTTCTCCGTGGATACCAACTGCCACCCGCATGAGCATGTGCTGGGGGCGTTCTACAGTTTTGTTGTTAATCTTCATGAGGTACGACTTTTCAAGGGTCTGGTGGAAAACCAATTAAATTATTCAAAATGTCCTGCAAAACCCCATGACCACCACTTAATCGTAAATAACTATTTTCCTATTTTCGAATTACTGTTATATTTAAAATTAAATTTTAATTATATATTAATATATATATAACTTAAAAAATGTCATGAATTGAACTGTTTATAATATGTTTATAATACAAATATACAATTTCCTAATAAATAACAACACTATTTAGCAGAACTTTCTGTTGAATAAAATAACTTTTAATTGAAGATAATGTTATTAAGATTACAAAAATTACAAAGATTAAATAAAAATAACTGCCTTGAATCCAAAATAATTGTAATTATAATCCTTTTCATATCCGATGACGGAGTTGAGCCTGTCTGAATGCGACGTGACGATGTCGTATGTTTTCCTTGACACCATCGGAGTTGAATGTTTTAAACTTGGATTGTAACAGTTGTACAAGTCCGATATGACCTCTATAAGTGAAACGCATAAATTATGTTGAAAGTATAAACTCGATCAAATTTAAAATTGTATTTATTAGTTTAAGAACAAAAACAACTTAAGAAATTCCAGAAATTACAGGTTTTCCTCTTGAAAACACAAAATGGAGCCATTACATTCAAACAGATAACCCCCATCAAATTGTTAACTTGGTGCTTATCCAACCTAACAAGATTTTATAAAAACAGTTTTAAATCATAGAATAAAAGTAATTGACCTGAAAAAGACTGTTTAGTCTCCTTGTGAAGTTTAGAAACAGCAATCCTGGCTGCTAGAATGGCATAATCTCCATATGTGACTGCAAGAGCAGCACAAATTTCAGCAGCAAGATTGTCCAACTCCATCGTAGTGGCACCGGGATATAGACCGCTCATGATTTTTGTAGAGACCTTGACCTACAATAATAAATAAAAAATAACCATAACTAAAAAAATTAATATTAAAACATCTTTGAACAAGAAACATTACTCACTGGGTCCACAAAGTCCATATTCAACCCATAACAAAGTTTGCTGATTCTTATTCTTATTTTACTCAGCTGAACATCTTGTTTGCTTCCATCTACAGAAATAAAAAAAAGAGTTTTAATAACTCTCATAAATTTTACACTACAAAAATTAACCACTTGGCTTCTATAGCCACTATGACATCATGTTTCAATGATATAGACATAAACGCACATAACACAACCGGCCATCAGAAAAAAAATTTGGTACTTAAATTGGTAGCAATATTTAGGTGCCTTGTTGTTTGCAGCTTAAAAATATCTCCCAATGAGACAATTCACAATTAACCCAGCCTCACTTCTTTCTTATAAAAACTTTCGTTGGAAACTCTTGTGGAAGCTTCAACAAAAAAATTTTAAATTCTTTTTCTTTAACAAAATCTAAGCAATTTTTATAAACGTTACAAGGAAGCATCTTAGCTTTTGCCTTTAGTTAATATTTATAAAAATTTATATAAATATATACAACACTTGCTTTATTATTATCATTATTAGTATTATTATTAAACAGTTGATATGCAACTTGTGTCAATCACACTGCACTAGTCTGACTAAGTGATAATGACAAAATCGCAGTTGGTATTAATCATGTTATAAACTGATAAATTAAAATAGAAATAACACAAAAATATTAGAAAAAACAAATAACTTCTTTTAAAGACATAAAGCCCTTTGCTGTCAGACATAGCAGTAAAGTTATAATAGATCAATTTAAAACGCAGCGACAGAACTAGGTCAGGTTTTTTAAGAACAGACGGCGTTTTATGATGAAATCCAATTTCGCGACCAGGTTGGTTACTTAAACTTTTGCTTTAAAAGTGAAGTGAAGTGGAGAGATGAGCACAGGTACGTCATTTCGGGGAGAGAAAAGGCGGTTCTCCCCTGACGTAAATGTGGGCCCTCCTTACCTTGAAGTGAGCTTTCCTTCTGACGCTGAAGTGGGGCCCCGATAAGGTTGAAGTGAGCTCCTTTTATGTTTTTGAACTCGGTTTACGTTGAAGTGTAGTTCAGGAAAATTTCTCGAAAATGCTTACGAGCCTAATGCTAGTACAACCCCTTCCCTATAGGTCATCAGCTTTGTTAGGCAAAAGTGTAGATGTTTTTTTAACATTTTGGTAAAAGTGCATACGACTACCCTCTCCTCCCAGTCATCAGCCTTTCTTCTGTTAGGTTAAAAGTGCTATGAAAAGTGCTTACGAACGACTACTACTAAGGTACTCCTCTCTGTTCATCAGTTTGTTTGCATGGAATTATTGCATTATGTATGATGAAAAAATTTGAACGTTTGAACCATCGGAACAAGCAGGTGCGGATACAGGATTAGTGAAAGGGGGTCCAAAATGGGTTGTGAAGGAAAGTTTTTTCTTTTTTTTCAATTTAGTATTAGATTTATAGGTTTTACATATAGGTACTTTGGTCAGGATTTATTAATTCTAAAACTGAATTTCTGTTACAGTTTTTAGCAGACTAGGAGAGTTACTTAAGTTTACTAACTTTCTGTAGTAAAATTCTGTAAAATACACAATATATCACAATAAAGCGATCAGCTGGAGATTCAATCATGGTGTGCCTCAATGCGACTAAAACTCAACCTATCGAAAACAGAGCCCATCTGGTTTATTGACGTAGCATTATGTACGATATAAAATTAAATTTTGTTTTTTTTTCCATAAAATAATTTATTTGTTAAAATTTTTGATTTTAATACTTTGTTCTTTTTGAATGATTTGCTCGTTTCTATTTTCTATGGTAAACACAACGCAACGATAATAAACTCAACTTGCCGTACTAACTTTACAAAAAAAGGATCCTGGTTCAAAAACATGGATACCGAAATGGAAACTGATGATGTTATAGACGCACCAGAAAACAATAAAGCGAACCAAAATATTGTTACGAAAAAAGAGGAAGTTGAAGGTTCTTTATTAAATAAATTATTAAATTCAAGTACGAACTTAACAACAAAGCCAATAAAATTGCACAAAAAGGGTGTAGTTTATTTGTCAAAAATTCCCTTCAAGATGACTGTTACAAAATTGATGGAAGTTTTAAGCGAATACGGACAGATTGGAAGAATTCATTTGGTGCCCAATGGTTAGTTAATTCTCTATTAATATTAATAATAATAATAATAATACAATTTTTAATGCGCCATATGTCTATTGTTTGTATAGATATACATAAAATTGATTCGCAGGCGCGAATTTTATTTTTATCAATTTTATGTTTAATCTTTAGTTTTAGTAAATATTTAATAATAATATTTAGGAAGTGTTTGGGTAGTCGTGCATCATATTTTTTTAGTTTCTAAAATTTAAAGGTGTTTCAATTTTGTAAATGCAAACAAATTTAATTTCAGTATTTCTTCAACCCAGACCTAGCACTTTTTTCCAACAAGTGTAGTAACTAAATACTGCATCGGTGAATAGGTGTCATTTGGAAGTCCGTTTGTTATAAAATATATAAATATAATAGAATTTTCTAATTCCTAACTTCTATCTGAACTAAAGCATGTGATAGAGGCAAACAATCAAAAGAATGATCACATTTAAAGGACTGTACTGATTTGCAAACCACTTTTTTAAAGATGGTAGCTAATTTTTGACTGACGATGTAACAATTTCAATCTCAAATGGGTATTGAACAAAATCGCATAAAACAACTATGCTAAAAACTTGTGTATGTTATTAAGTTTGAATAATTTGCAACAAATTATTTGCCTATGCCCCTGTATACCGGCCGATGGGCTGGTTGGGGGTAGTGGTTAGAAAAGGTTTGTAACATGATTAATGTTTAATTTAATGAATGCCATATTGTACAATGGACAGTAGTCACCAGTGTTACTTTCACCAGTCATGTTTTCAATGTGCACTTTCATAATTACATAAATAAAATGATTAAAAAATTTTTCCAGAACGTGCGAAAGAGTCCGCAACGAGAATCTACGCTGAGGGGTGGGTTGAATTCGCTCGAAGACGTGACGCAAAAATGGTCGCCGCCACGCTGAACAACTTACCTGTGCCGGCTAAAAGAAGAAACCCGTGGTACGGAGAGCTGTGGAACATGAAGTACCTGCCGAAATTCGAGTGGCGTTTCTTCAAGGAGGAGGTGAGTTATAAAAATGCAACGAAAAAAACCAAGCTGAACGTAGAGATGGAGCTCGCGAAGAAGGAAGCGGAAAAATTTGTCATGGATGTCGAGATGAAGAAGATCAGGAAAAGGTTCGGTGATAATTCAAAGTCTGGAAAAGAAACAGAAAACTCGAAGACTAAGAAATCCATTCCACTCAAGGAGCCCAAGTGGAAGAGACCGAAAGTAGATCACCCTTCTCAAGTGAAACGTGTTGACAGTAATTTCATGAAGAATCTGTTTACTGGTGGAGGGTTGTGAATAAAAATGAAATATTTTTTTGTTTTAGTATTTTTTATGTACTAAAGCCGAGTTTAACGATCTCGGCTAGTACAACATGAAATATGCACAGTTTCGACTGTTACTATTATATTAGTAGATGACGTCGTTGAAGCACTATTGTCAACAAACTTTTTTATTTAAATTTGTTTATTGTTGAGCTCCGGTGCATCTTGATAAATTTCAGGATAATTAGTTGCCTGCTAAAAGGCAGCCTTGTTATAACAAAAATCTATTGGACTTATAGTGAACCTCTACGTTAAACCATGTAAATATTTCTGACTACGGTTTCATGACAAATTTGTAAAAACAGAAAATTCTTTTTTAAAGAAAATTAAAATATAGTATGACTAATTAACCAGTGATTGTCTGATTTAAAGTTGCCGCTATGTAAGATACTGATTTGGTATTAAGCAGTCGTATGTTTTATACTGTTAAATTATTATATCAGTGGAATGGAACGGGATTAATGTCATCATAAACAGACCCTTGAAGTTAAATTCATCTATAGGTTAATAACCTTAAAAGAATGAATTATTCTCGTTTTTGACAGAATTTCTAGTAACAAACTCTCAACTTGGACAGAACCGATTTCGTATGATTAAACTCTTCAAGATTTACTTTGAATTTTCATCATCACACAAAACTTTTCTTCCAAGGGTAGTCATCGATGATTGCCTGTTTGCTAATTAGTGGTCCTGCAAGTGAGCTAAAATTAATTAATTTATTAGTATTTTTCGGTACCTAGCTACCCGGTATTCTTTCACGTTGCAAATCTATGGACTTGCATCCCTGGTCATCAGCTATTTTTATAGGAAGAGTTTACATTTATTAGACTTTGTCACGGGGTGCCAAAAACCCCAGCTGCACCACTGTAATTGCATCATTATTAGTATTAATTTTATTAGTATTTAAGTGTCTAATCATTTTAAAACCCAACAATGTTGTCATACCTTTCTATGATATACAATTGTTTTATGGAGAAAAAAGTAATATTGTGAAAAGATCTTTTCATTTATTATCGAAACATTTATACTTTATCAAAAAAAAAAGAAAAGAACTGACATTGTTACAAACATGCAACAGAATCCACTCACAAAAAAAAGAAAACTCATTAGTGCACAGAAATAATGAAGGCAACTTTGCTTTTGAAAAGATGTTCAAGGGGAAAGAAAGATAATCAAATCAATCAACAAGACAGAAAAAACCACCAGCGAACGAACTGAAAATGAGTTTTTAAAGTTTAAACAAAAAATATCGAGTGTGGTAAGTTTCCATTAAGCAATAAATAATTAATATAGCGATTATTACGAGATTGTCTTGAACTGATTAGGAGTTGGACTAGATCGCACGGTGGTCCCGTCCCGTCTGTAATGTTCGTGTGAAAGATTAATGAATTAATTAATTATTATTATTAATTATAACAATATTGTGAAAAGAAATTTGAATACATCTATACAAATGGCATGGTGATATTAATGAGAACAGAATACGTAGGTTGAGCGAAATCATTTTTTTGATGTTGAGTGAAAGTTGTTCAGAGACTCGAAAGTACACAAACGTAATAAATTATTATAAAAACAAGCAGTTTCTTACTTTCACATTCTAAACTTCAACTTGATCATGTGCAACTCGCTCGAGTCCATGTGCTTTGAGGCTTTCTCCAGCATATCGCTAACCTCTGGTGTGTGAATAAATTATGCAAATGAACTAACAATACGAAAAAAGACGACATTCATTCCTTCTTTAAATTAACACGACTTAGAAAACTGACCGTCTCTTTCCTCTTCGTTGAAGAACATGGAGACCATGTCGAATCGCTCGCAGCTGACCAGGTTCGTCAGGTAATCAACTGCTTTGTTCTGCATACCTGTACGTCAAGTTGTTGGTGCCAGTTTTAAGATAACATAATAAATCTAATGCTTAATATAAGCATAAACTATCATTTTTGCTGTGAAACGTTTATTAAAGTTATTAAAGAGATAATTTAAATTAAATACATATAAGTAAAAATAATTAAAAATGTACATGTTTGTTTATATATTCATGTTAAGCTTGAAGAAAGACTTGAACCCTGAACAAATTACCCACTGAGTTACAGAACATCCATAAAATATCTATTTATATGTATGTGTGTGTGTGTGTGTGTAAAACAAACCAAAAGAAAAGTAGTGATTGATGATCCTGATGATGATGACTGCCATATAACTGTCAAGTTGGTTGGTCACCACTGAATAAAAATAAAAAAGATATATTTTGTATATAATGACATGCTTTCAAATATGTTCATAATGATTACTAAATTTTAAATTTTAAATAATAAAGCTACACAAAATTAGATTTGCAAATATAAAATTCAGAAAATAGTGAGTTATTAAAATCTAATACATCTATAAATATTAACTGATTATAAAAGATAATTTTAAATTACAAATATTATTAATTAGCGATTAATTAAATCATTAAAAAAACGAGAAATGTACCCCCCCGCTAACCTCGTGGCAACTGGGACGGCTTGAGATTTTCAAAGATTTCGAAGAACGCCGAAAACTCTCCCGCCACCTTTGCTGCATTGAATGCCTGCATGAATTCGTACGGGGAGGTGACGGGCTTGCCGGCTCGACCCGACGCGGTCGTCAAGGGGGGTCTGACGGACCTCGTTGTCTTGCTGAACGTCACCGCGGTCGGCACCTGAGACGACTTCTTGCAGGATTTCTGCTGTGTCAACCTATCTGGAATTCGGGCGGAATAAATGCAAACATTATTAATGCGGTGAAGAAAAACATAACGAATTCGAGTACACGTGAAATTGTTGACGGCAGAACGAAGCAAAAATCCCGGACGTGAATAAATATTGAAAACTAAGACCACACAGCAGAACATCGTCTGTAATCTTCATAAAGCCATCAAAATTTATCCAATAAAAAAAATCAGAAAGAAGGAATAATTATAAGATAAATTATAAATAACCTTGGTTCTCTTTACTGCACTTTTGGCATGGCTTCGTAGGGACATCTGAACTGCTGACCTCCGTGATGAGGATCTTCTGCCTCATTTTCTTCTGATCTCTCAACAGAGCTTCTACTGCTTTCTTCTCTTTCTGGAACACAGGAAACAAGAAGGTCATCAGACATATTTTTCAAGCGGACAAACAGTGAATAACCTGAGAGTGTCACACATCAGCTGAGTGGATCACCTGGTGTGTCACACATCAGCTGAGTGGATCACCTGGTGTGTCACACATCAGCTGAGTGGATCACATGGATATGTCACACATCAGCTGAGTGGATCACATGGGCATGTCACACATCAGCTGAGTGGATCACCTGGGTGTGTCACACATCAGCTGAGTGGATCACATGGGCATGTCACACGTCAGCTGAGTGGATCACATGGGCATGTCACACGTCAGCTGAGTGGATCACATGGGCATGTCACACATCAGCTGAGTGGATCACCTGGGCATGTCACACGTCAGCTGAGTGGATCACCTGGGTGTGTCACACATCAGCTGAGTGAATCACCTGGGTGTGTCACACATCAGCTGAGTGGATCACATGGGCATGTCACACATCAGCTGAGTGGATCACATGGACATGTCACACATCAGCTGAGTAAATCACCTGCTGTGTCACACGTCAGCTGATCAAATCACTTATGAGCCCAGGAAGCAGCTCATAAAATACATTGGCAAACAATTAACTAATGACAAACTCGGGACGACAGTCATTTGCAATAAATTTAAAAAATACATCGGACATGCTTACAGCTTGTTTGGCGATGTTACTGACGTTGGAAAGCTCCTTTTTGGCAGCTGAATTTCCAGGGTCGATGTTCAGAAGGGTCTCCAAATCGACGATGCTCATTTCATAGTTACCCTTCATCTGAAAGTTGCAGTGATGATAATGATGATGATCGAGATGTAATGGTGATAAATGATGTTTTATTAGCCCCTCTAATTTCCAGTCTCAAAATGGAGTCTTACCAAAAACTTTACCATTGTCGCTACAAAATTAGATAACAACTTTATAACAAATTTTCTTTACAAACTATTTGACTGTTTTTTTTTTTGACAATTTCTTTTAGAATCATCTGTGCTCTTAACTGACTGCATTGATGATTGCAATTAGGACTGTTTACTGTTAATTAGGACTGTTTACTGTTAATTAGCACTGTTTACTGTTAATTAGGACTGTTTACTGTTAATTAGGACTGTTTACTGTTAATTAGGACTGTTTACTGTTAATTAGGACTGTTTACTGTTAATTAGGACTGTTTACTGTTAATTAGGACTGTTTACTGTTAATTAGGACTGTTTACTGTTAATTAGGACAGTTTACTGTTGATTAGGACTATTTAATGTTAATTTCCCTACTGCTGTTCGTGAACAATCAAAATGAATGACAAAACGGATAACAAATAAAAAGTCCCAACAAAATAAACATCCAGATTAGTGAAATAATAAAAACAGCTTTGATTTTTTATACCTTAAAATCCATAAGACTATAAAAACTTTAAAATGAAATAATATATAAAATTAAGTAAATATATAAACAAACTAGATAACCTTATAAGCAAGTGCTCTCCTGTAAAGGGCTTTAGTACATTGGAAATCAATGATGAGCGCATGATTGCAATCCTCGAGAACTTCATCAAACTGAAACGAAACTTGAGTTTTATTCTTTCGAAAGTTGATAACATTTCAAATGATTGCAATGTTTAATTCTCGCACGTTTTAATTCGTTACAACCTCCACGAGATGTTTTACAATAACAATGAATAATAATAACTTGTTTTGGTTTTGACAGCAACAAAAAATTGTAAGTTTAACATTATGTAATATTTGAGTGGCCACAATTATAATCTAAACAAGAAATAATAATAATAATAATAATAATAGCAGAAACTATCAAATACAACGAAAGGAGAATGTATATTCTAAATAATCATCGCCATAGAGACCTACCTGTTCAAGCCTAAGATAGCAGAGGGCCCGGTTGGTGTAAGGCACGACTTGATCTTTCTTCAGCTCAATGCACTTTGTGAAGCACTCGATGGCCCCGTTGAAGTCCCCCTGTTTGTAAGTCGATAGCCATGTTAGCTAGTTAGTTAGTGAAACGTCGGTAGCATGTTAGTTAGCGGAAAGTCGGTGAAATGAAGTTGATAGTACGTTAGTTAGTTAGTGGAACTTCAGTGAAATGAAGACATCAACACTCACTAGATTTCATGAAATGATTTCTAATTTAATATTTTTTTTAGCAACTACATTATTAAAGTGTAGCTGGTTAAATGCATTTACAATAAAATATCTAAATATCATAAAATGCATAACATGTTCCACAATCTAACGATTATAACAACCAGCTGTACATGACATGGAAATTTTATAAAAAAAAAGAAAAAGATGAAAAAAAAACAGCTCTTTAAATTAGGATGTCAAATGTATTCTTATTAGTATCTTGAAAACATTTCACCTATTAATATTTCCTGTTTTAAAGAATCACATCCTTCATATAAACCTCATCAGACACGTTATTAATACGCACCATAATATACGCTGAACAATACGATTTAAAGAAAGATTCCTTTTAACAAATTTGAAAGTTTAAAAACAAATATTTATAAGTTTAAACAAGTGCAGCAATTATTTTATTTAAACATAAAAACGAGACCGACCTTCGAGAACAAGTTATTTCCCGTGCTCCTCTGCTCTTCGTACAGTTCTTCCGTCGACTCGTTCGTTGCCGGCAGCGACGATGACGGGGCCGGAGAATCGGACGTCGTCAGTGATGGCGGAGCTGAAGGTGATTCGTGGACTGCTTCAGGAGGTGGTGATGATGATGATGATGAAGCGCTCGGAGACTGACAAGCAGGAGGAGGAGGCGGAAGTTTGGATTTCCAATCTTCTCCGTTCATCTGCCTGAGTGCTCTGGCGCAACTTTCGAAGAAACGAAAACAAATCAGTGATGGAATAAATTATTTTAATAAAAAACGAGCATAGATATTAAAACAAGCATAGATATCAAAATAAGCATAGATATCAAAACAAGCATAGATATTAAAACAAATGTAGATATTAAAACAAGCATAGACATTGAAACAAATATAGATATTAAAACAAACATAGACATTGAAACAATCTTAGATGTTAAACAAATAACTTAAATATCGCATGAAACGTGGCACTGAAATACAGGAAATAAATTACTTCTCGCTCAACTTCTCTGCAACTGGATGTTTCGTATCGCTCGACGGAATGGACTTGAAATGCACGTAAGCCTGCTCGTAACTGTAGAAAACATTCCACTTGTAAGTTTATATGAAGCTTCTTAAAAGATCAAATACATCTATATTATCATTATTAATAATAATTATTTATTTTCGAAAAAAAAGCTAATAAATACAACAAATCAAATGTTTCAATACTTCTCGAGCTGATCGTAAGCCATGGCTTTCCTGAACAATGCACCCGTCGACAGTGAATTAATGCGCAGAACGTCGTCGCAGACCCTAATGCAGGTTCTCAATTCGCCCAGCATCATGTTGCACTTCGCTTTGCTGAGGCAGACGAATTCGTAGATCATGCGCCCCTCGCTCGTTGAAGGATCTGCATGAGGAGTGACGGAAATGTGCATGAATTCACCAGAGATCGAAATGTGAATTTTTGCACAGAAAAATGCGCAGATAATTGAAAAAACTAATAATAAAATACGGAGCATAGGGAAATATATAAATCAAGTCCGTTAAGAAATAAACAGAGAATAAAACGTGATGCCAACTTATGTTCATGGTACAACTAACCTTTCAAAGTTTCAAGGCAACCTTCAATGGACGCGAGACCTTCGGCATACTGACCCAACCGAATTGATTCATAGGCCGATTTAACGACCGGAATGGCCGAAATCAATTCGGGAGTAGCGCTCGAGATGAACACCGACAACCAAGATTTACGTTCGACTTTTTCTGCGTCGCTCGGAAGAGCCGATCCGTCGCCGTCGCCTCGGTGCTCTGAGTAAAATTCTTTCTCTTTAGCAGCAACGTAGCTCTCGACGAGGTAATGATAATGATCGCCGTCGCTAGCGATGACTCGCAGCAGCTGCTTGATGTTGTCGCACTTGTCGCACGGTTGTTTCGTCACTTCTTCGCAGTAACAAGCTTTATCGAAGTTCAAGTTGTCCCCGGCGAGGGAGGTTTCATCGTCGGCGTTTTTCAAGTCGGGCTCTGCTGCTGTGGCATCGACTTTCGAAACATTCTTAAGATCGATATCATCACCATCGTTCGTGTTATCAGCAATCGTGCCGTCGTTTACCTCGCTGTCGTCCTCCTCCGTGTTATCTTCATTCCCGCTATCAAGGCGATCATCTTTCTTATCGAAACCATTCCCGACTTTTGCACTCGGATTTTTGCAACCTCCGAGACCGTCAGCATTGTCACTCGCATCATTACGACCGACGTCATCTTCAGGACGATCCACGCCACCCTCGGGACGATCCACGCCACCCTCGGGACAACCAACGCCGTCATCCTCCTCCTCTGATTCTTCAACTTCTTCTATCTTCATCCTTCGTCCGCTCGTTTTCTGTTCTTCGAGAACTTTTTCAACTTCCTCGAGTAAAACCTGGAAATTTAAACTCTATTATTTAATCACAATAATGATAATAAAAACAAATCATCATTATTATCATGATCATCATCACCATTATTATTATCATGATCATCCTCACCATTATTATTATCATTAATATTATTATTATTATTACTATTATTATTATTATTATTATTATTATTATTATTATCATTATTATTATTATTAATAATATCATTATTATTATTATGATAATTTTGTTAAGTAAACCCAGACTAACCAGGGCTTGTTTGTTATTGGGCTCCTTCTCGAGGACAAACTTCAAGTCATCTTGCGCCAGCAGGTGTCGCCCAAGTTCTTTCAGGGCAACAGCCCTCCGCATGTGTGCTGATATTTTAAAAACAAGATCAGTCAAACAAACTGCTAGAGAACTGCGACATAAGTTCATCTACAAGGCGGTAGAACCGTAACCCATTGGAGATATAATGTAACAATATTAATACATTTGCATTAATCCATTTAATAATTAATACATTTTTACATTAATCCATTTAATAATTAATACATTTTTACATTAACCCATATAAGCCGACAGTCCTTTATGAAGGATCTATGGAAAACTAATTGCAATTTTTTTAATTTTCAATTTAATATCAATGTTTCAATAAAAATCAATTAAATGATATCTGCGGAAAACCATAGTATTTTTTGTTTTATTTATATTTTTCATTTTGGTTGGAATTTAGATACGTTTTGAAGTTTAATTTTTTATTATGGAATCAAGAAAAAGGTTGGTCCATAAAATTTTTCTTTTTCTTGAAAACCAGTATTTTTTTAATTTGTATGTTACTTAAAAGTGTTCTTAGTCAGCTTGTCTATTGCTCGTGCACGGGGAATATTTGGTTGTATAAAAAAAATGCATTTTTTGTCGATACTTTATAAAGGATCGTAGGCACACCGTGTATACGCAACATATGTATAACATGTGTAATTTCTCAACAAGCATACTACGGAAACCACTTCTATTGGTCTTGTATTTTAGGTACACATTGAATGAAGTCATTTCTATGGTGGAGTCTGGTTCGTTTGAAATCCCAGACATTTACATCACGCCGCCAGATGGCGTCCTGATGGACGAGGATAGCGCAGACGAGGACCAGGGTGGACTGATGGAAAACCTGAATAGACATCAACTGCAGGCCGAGGCGGAAATTGTCGTCAAAACCAACCGTTACTATCGGATGCGACTGAACAATGATAGTGATGAAGAAGATGTCGAAGAGTCATCTAACGACAGACTTTCGGGATTGCCTTCGACGAAGAAGCGAAAAACTTCAGTGAATTCTAAGCCGAAGTCAGGGACAAGGAAGTGGACTAAGAACGATCTACCGGATTCTTTACGGACAACTTTACGTCGCTTCACCTGCTGGACCACCTGACTGAGCATGGTTTTGGAGCTACTGGAACTCTGAGAGCGAACCGTACTGACAAGTGTCCATTGATAAATCCAGCAGAAATGAAGAAAAAAGATCGGGGGCATATTGATCATCGCTACGACCAGGCTGGAAAAGTCATCGTCATCCGTTGGCATGACAACAGTCCAGTAACCATTGCATCTAATGTATGTGGCGTGCAGCCAGTTGACAAAGCCAAGCGGTGGTCCAGCACTGCCAAGAAAGAAATCTTGGTGACTCAGCCTTCTGCAATCAAAAAATATAACGTCTGTATGGGCGGCACCGATCAGATGGATCAAAATATCAGCAGTTACCATACCAGCATTCAGTCGAAAAAGTGGTGGTGGCCACTTTTCAACTACATGCTGGACGTGTCGATCCAAAATGCATTTGTTTTGTACAAGAGAAGCCCTTCCTACAACCAGCACCGTTTGGACCTTCTCGGATTCAGACGTGAGATCGTCGAGGTTTACAGCCAGAGGTTTGCCCTAAGGCTAAACGATCAGCAGTCGAAGGGCTGGACTACTCAATTTGGCAATTGCAGGGTCTCAAGTGATGTACGTTTAGATCGTCTGGATCATCTGCCACTTTACATCGACAAACACAAGAAATGTGATGTTTGCACACAAAAAACGAATTTTGTTTGCCAGAAATTTACCAGTGGCGGTACCCCGGTTGGCCTGTTTTTTGC
The DNA here is from genome assembly GCA_963978895.1 of Erpobdella octoculata. Taxonomy (NCBI): domain Eukaryota; kingdom Metazoa; phylum Annelida; class Clitellata; order Hirudinida; family Erpobdellidae; genus Erpobdella; species Erpobdella octoculata. Next base: position 3,694,407 of record OZ022242.1, read on the forward strand.
ACTATCACACGAAATAACTGTAGAAACAGTTATCTTGAACCATAACAATGTTTTTAATGTAGTTTCATTGATACAGATTATCTTTTTAAGAAAAAAATAAAATAAAAAAAATATTAAATGTTTTGCTGTGTGCCGACAATCCTTTATAAAGGATCAATCTTCAGAAGAGAAAAAAAAATACTAAACTTTAAAATAAAAAAAAAATAAAAATTATTTATCAATAAGACCAATATGAAGAACCCCTCATATCAATATAACATGCAAATTCAAACTTCGGCATATATGGGTTAATCCATCAAAATTCATGAAATTATAAAAGCATTTCTCAGAGCTCATTCGGAGCTAAATGAAATCTTGCAGCTCGCTTCCGTAATCGTGAACACATAAAATCGAACCTTTGACATTGGACGGGTTGAGTCTGACAACATTATCGCAATCATCGAGAGCTTCTACCCAATCTTTCCTGTTTAAATCTAAAACGTAAAAAAAATTTTTAAACAAACAAAATATAACAACAAGCAAGTGAATTCTGACATTCGAGGAAACTCTAGCAATAACTTCAAGCTGTACCAGAAGTCCGACAAGTAACTCCTTAATATATACATACATTGTGTTAATTAAACAAATAACATATTGATTACCAGCCGTTACTAGATATAATATAATTAAACAATTAATTGTCATTAAGAAAACTTTTCAACACAAAAAAAAAACATAAAACCAACATATTTGAGCCCTGTTATTGTAAGCAGGTGCCGTCTTCAATACGGATATGCTTCGATTGTAATAGACTAGAGCCTCATCAAAATCTCCTGCCTTGAAAGCCTGATGTGGAAATTTATTGAAAAAGTTAGTTATTAGAAATCAGAGAAAAAAATGATTCTTATAAAAACTTTTAATTTGCTGATTCTATAATAATGCAACAGAACATTTCAAACCATATGTTACCAATCAACTAAACTGTTGCATAGATGAATGTAAGTTAAAGAAGAAAAGGAAAACAAGAAACCAACCTCATTTCCTTTATTCTTCTCTCTCTCGGCTATCGTCGGCTTCAACTGATCAGGGATTCCTGACGAAATTGGAGAAAAGATCAAAATTACAAAAAGAGAGACATTAACTTATGTCAGCCGTGCTTACTTACAAGCCCAATCCTCACGACTACATCAACGATTCTGACCGTTGGAAAATCACATTCGACCGATTACATTTAATTACATTTAAAAACATTCATAGTAACAAATAATAATGTCATGAACCGATAAAAACATAAATGAAATGAAAACTTGACGATATTTAAAGTGGCGTTAGTCGATAGCATAGACTTCAAGGCCACAGAACAGGCGAGGTTTTAATTCTCTTCTGAAGCGTCGCAGCAGCCGACGTCACAGCAGCTGGCAGACTATTCCAAATCCTCGGACATACTGTCTCTCCAGTATACTCTCGAGATGAGTGGGAGGCACAAAAAGCGAAGCGGTGGACTCCGGTACAAATAATAAGACGAATAATAAATATACAAATCACACACACACACGCGCACGCACCTGCCCCACTGAGATCTTCTTCAATATTCTTCTTCTTCTGCTCCTCCATCAGCTTCCTTTTTTCATCGACTTTTTTCAACTCTTCCTCAACGTCCAGCCTGGATTGAAAGCAAAAACAATTTTTTAATATTTTTAAATAATCAATACATATTAAGCAATAGCTATACCCGATAACCCACAATGACAGTCGTGTATTGCACTGTACACAACCAATTAAATAATTACATGACAGCCGTGTACTGCACTGTACACAACTAATTAGAAGATTTATATGTACACAGCTTGTCAAAACAATTATAACCTATCAATATTAGCCAGTAGCCAGTATGTACACAACTAAACAAGCAAATACTCTGATCATTTCTTGTAAAAATAATGTACACCAATGACACCCGAGTATTAGTTATAGCAGCTCCTCGGATGTTCCATGTTTGAGAAGACAGTACATCGCATGATTACTAACAACAACTAGACAATATATCGCATAAATACAAACAAACAACTAGACAATACATCGCATGATTACAAACAACAACCAGACAATACATCGCATGAATATAAACAACAACCAGACAATACATCGCATGAATACAAACAACAACCAGACAAAATATCGCATGATTACAAACAACAACTAGACAATACATCGCATAAATACAGACAAACAAGTACAGACATTTTTTCCTTATTAATAATTTAATTGATAAAAATAATTAACCCTACTTGTCCCACTCCGAGTAATCCCTTGGTTTTACTCTTTTGTTGTTCCTCGATGGTTTTGATTCCCTTATGTTCTTTCAAATTTAATTCAACGCTTAATTTTAAAATCACCAATTTGATATATATTTTTAATGAATAAACAAAAAATAAATGCAAGTTTTATCACAAACGCTTCTAAATTAGACAACTATCATCATCACCACCACCATCCTCACCATCACTGCCACAATTATCATAGCATTCACAGCAGAGCAAAAACATGAGCCATAATATAAAAATATCTCTTCTACTAATTGATACAAACTTTCCGCTAAGAATCATTTAACCCCGTGACCCGTAAATCTGACCTCAAAATCGCTGTGTTGCTAGAAAACTTGCCTCATCTTTGCAGACCGCATCTCATCAGTGATCGGCTCATGTCATTAGAATCGTCACCCGCATGTGACAATTCATTTCAAGGTAGAATGCCAGCTCATATGACAATTCATTTCAAGGTAGAATGCCAGCTCATATGACAATTCATTTCAAGGTAGAATTCCAGCTCATATGACAATTCATTTCAAGGTAGAATTCCAGCTCATATGACAATTCATTTCAAGGTAGAATGCCAGCTCATATGACAATTCATTTCAAGGTAGAATTCCAGCTCATATGACAATTCATTTCAAGGTAGAATTCCAGCTCATATGACAATTCATTTCAAGGTAGAATTCCAGTGCATATGACAATTCATTTCAAGGTAGAATGCCAGCTCATATGACAATTCATTTCAAGGTAGAATGCCAGCTCATATGACAATTCATTTCAAGGTAGAATTCCAGCTCATATGACAATTCATTTCAAGGTAGAATGCCAGCTCATATGACAATTCATTTCAAGGTAGAATTCCAGCTCATATGACAATTCATTTCAAGGTAGAATGCCAGCTCATATGACAATTCATTTCAAGGTAGAATGCCAGCTCATATGACAATTCATTTCAAGGTAGAATGCCAGCTCATATGACAATTCATTTCAAGGTAGAATTCCAGCTCATATGACAATTCATTTCAAGGTAGAATTCCAGCTCATATGACAATTCATTTCAAGGTAGAATTCCAGTGCATATGACAATTCATTTCAAGGTAGAATTCCAGCTCATATGACAATTCATTTCAAGGTAGAATGCCAGCTCATATGACAATTCATTTCAAGGTAGAATTCCAGCTCATATGACAATTCATTTCAAGGTAGAATTCCAGCTCATATGACAATTCATTTCAAGGTAGAATTCCAGTGCATATGACAATTCATTTCAAGGTAGAATGCCAGCTCATATGACAATTCATTTCAAGGTAGAATGCCAGCTCATATGACAATTCATTTCAAGGTAGAATTCCAGCTCATATGACAATTCATTTCAAGGTAGAATGCCAGCTCATATGACAATTCATTTCAAGGTAGAATGCCAGCTCATATGACAATTCATTTCAAGGTAGAATGCCAGCTCATATGACAATTCATTTCAAGGTAGAATTCCAGCTCAAATGACAATTCATTTCAAGGTAGAATGCCAGCTCATATGACAATTCATTTCAAGGTAGAATTCCAGCTCATATGACAATTCATTTCAAGGTAGAATTCCAGCTCATATGACAATTCATTTCAAGGTAGAATTCCAGTGCATATGACAATTCATTTCAAGGTAGAATGCCAGCTCATATGACAATTCATTTCAAGGTAGAATGCCAGCTCATATGACAATTCATTTCAAGGTAGAATTCCAGCTCATATGACAATTCATTTCAAGGTAGAATGCCAGCTCATATGACAATTCATTTCAAGGTAGAATGCCAGCTCATATGACAATTCATTTCAAGGTAGAATGCCAGCTCATATGACAATTCATTTCAAGGTAGAATGCCAGCTCATATGACAATTCATTTCAAGGTAGAATTCCAGCTCATATGACAATTCATTTCAAGGTAGAATTCCAGCTCATATGACAATTCATTTCAAGGTAGAATTCCAGTGCATATGACAATTCATTTCAAGGTAGAATGCCAGCTCATATGACAATTCATTTCAAGGTAGAATTCCAGCTCATATGACAATTCATTTCAAGGTAGAATGCCAGCTCATATGACAATTCATTTCAAGGTAGAATGCCAGCTCATATGACAATTCATTTCAAGGTAGAATTCCAGCTCATATGACAATTCATTTCAAGGTAGAATGCCAGCTCATATGACAATTCATTTCAAGGTAGAATTCCAGCTCATATGACAATTCATTTCAAGGTAGAATGCCAGCTCATATGACAATTCATTTCAAGGTAGAATGCCAGCTCATATGACAATTCATTTCAAAGTAGAATTTCAGCTCATATGACAATTCATTTCAAGGTAGAATGCCAGCTCATATGACAATTCATTTCAAGGTAGAATGCCAGCCCGCCAGCTTGTTGTCTCATCCATTCCCGGTTGGATCACTCCAACTTTCTGCTTATTGTATCTCACAGAAGCCATTAAAACAACTTTAAAAGAAACAAGGCTGCCAAAACATTTATTACAGTCTACTTCCTGGATTTACCATAATGATGATGATCATCATCATCATCATCTTGTCTTTCCACAATCTACTGGCTTCAAATACACTCAAATTGATTACGTTCAATATTCTCTTTTTCATTGGTTACTTCCTTCCATCGATTTATACCAATCAAATTTCAAGGCAAACCAGTGCAGTCATCCACAGCTCCGGAATGTGCACAGATAAAGAATAATAAAAAATTTTTTTATTATTTACAAATTGCATCTGGGAGTGTTTGAAACTTCGAGACAATAAGTTTACCTAATTCTAAACTGAAAACTTTATAATTTAAATCGGCTTTTATACAGAACTCGACTTATGCAATTTTGTTGCTTCCAAGAGTGCCTCCTCAGTAATATAACTTGACCATCCCTAAATTCAGTTAATTATATCGCTAATAAACACACAATACTTTGCATCAACCTCTACATCACAGATTTTATACTGAAAAAAAAAATTTTTTTTTTATACGACCATAATCAAACCCGCACCCAGTAATTCTAACCTCTGAGCAAATGACGACAGAAGCTCCTCGTACGGGCGGCAAGACCCGATCAAAATCAAAATCCTTCAAGTCGTTGTCGTGAACTTTTATTATATCCTTCCATTGCTGTCATTAAATTAATTAATTAATTAATCAATTAATTTGCCTTCATGATTTGTAATTTAATTTATTATTATTTTATTTATAATACATTATAAACATTTTCATAATAATTTATACAATTTCTAATACAAATTATTATCTGTTTATTAAATTTTTAATTAAATAAACAGTATTTCTTCACATACAAAAAAACTATTCTAAAAAATGACAATTTTAATAGCACCGTGAAATCACACTACACAGCTAAAAAGAAGAAAATGAAATGCTAAATAAATGAATTCTTAAGAGTCTCTTAAAACTATTTAGTGTTTTTGCTTCCTGGATGAAAGATGTAAAGTGTTCCACACATTAGTAGTACTCTCTAAGTTAAACCTTATTTATCTAACTGTAATGACTCAAACCAATTTATTGAATTATAATAGACTTGAACAAATTAGAATACAACTGCAAATAAAAGCACCAAATAAGTTCAGAAAACAAGCAAGTCCTACAACCTCTCTGTGCCCACGTACTGCCCACACGTATACACACGTACATACAACTCACACACACACAGGCACACACCTGAACATCTGACATCAAATTATTTCTTTCCTCTTCGGTAAAGTCACTAGTGGTCAACAACTGGCCCGGTTTCCACAGCAATTTGCTGAAATGAAAACAAAACAAATATAATTCAATAAAACAATTTAAATTAAAAAATTACATTTAATTTTTTTCTAAACTGAAAACATAAAAAGACAGATAGATAATCATTTCAGAAGTAAAAATCAAATTTACGAAAAATTAGAGGAGAACCATTCAAAATGTTAACTTAGATGCCAATAAATAAATATAGACCAAGTTTAAAAATGGTTTATCATCATCGCAGACTCATGAAAATGAACTGAATTAATCTGTATGTGAGAAAGTCTATGTGCCAATTCCAGTAAATAAAACTATAAAATCAATCAATTAAGAAAAAACAACAAAATCATGATGGAATGCTGAAAGCAATTCGTGAAAAATTATGCTTGAAAATTATTTATATAAATTATTCACCTCAACTAAAATAATTAAAAAAATATTTATTTTTTCAGATATATGAACAGAAAAAATAACATAAAACACAGAAAAAGAGTTAAATTAAAACAAATGCTGTCGACTAAATAATTAAATAAATATCATGTTAATAAACACAAATGCTGTCGACTGAATAATTTAATAAATATCATGTTAATAAACACAAATGCTGTCGACTGAATAATTTAATAAATATCATGTTAATAAACATAAATGCTGTCGACTGAATAATTTAATAAGTATCATGTTAATAAACGCAAATGCTGTCGACTGAATAATTTAATAAGTATCATGTTAATAAACATAAATGCTGTCGACTGATTAATTTAATAAATATCATGTTAATAAACATAACTGCTGTCGACTGATTAATTTAATAAATATCATGTTAATAAACATAAATGCTGTCGACTGAATAATTTAATAAATATCATGTTAATAAACACAAATGCTGTCGACTGAATAATTTAATAAGTATCATGTTAATAAACATAAATGCTGTCGACTGAATAATTTAATAAGTATCATGTTAATAAACATAAATGCTGTCGACTGAATAATTTAATAAATATCATGTTAATAAACACAAATGCTGTCGACTGAATAATTGAATAAATATCATGTTAATAAACATAAATGCTGTCGACTGAATAATTCAATAAATATCATGTTAATAAACATAAATGCTGTCGACTGAATAACTCAATAAATATCATGTTAATAAACACAAATACCTCTTCGGATTGAGTATTTCAAGGCGTTCCTCGGCTACTTTTTCTATGTCGGGAAAATGACCTTCTTGCTTTGACCTTAAGTGTAATTGAATTTACTATTAAAATAAAAACAATTAACTCATTAACAATGTTTTCTCAGAAAGCTAATGTTTTTTGCCATTCATTAAAACAGAACCTTTAAAGCTTAATATTTCAATAACTTCTATGAATCTCATTCTTACTTTTTTATTGATTTAAAAATTATTTAATCCACCGAGTGAAAAAAACAAACAAGTCTGACATAAAAACCTGAGTATTTTGATTATTTTTTCAATTTCGGAAGCATCGTTACACTCCTTGATGTACTTGTGGTCGAGATGACTGATTGGGATGTCGTATTTGGTCAACTGCTGGTTGTAGAGTTCCATGCCGATGCTGATTGCAATAATTTTGATTCAAATGGTAAAATTTTAAATTTGTTAAAGAAAATGCTATACAAGTAACTTTAATAAGAAGCATCTGACTAGGTTTTGATTTAATTTCAAACTAAATGATTTATTTTGACTGGAAATAATATCAAGACAAAGTCTAGCAAGCTGTACAGTGAAAGCAAGTGCAATTTTCACTGAAATGTGAAAAGGCACTAAATTCACTAAAATCACAAAAAGTTCATAAAATTGTGAAATGGTTTAGACTAAACTACTAGACTAGAGTTTAGAAACTTAACATAGAAGACATTAAATTTAATAAATTAAAGACCTGCAAAATTATGTTGACTTTTGTTTGTTTTACCTAGTACTATAACTATAATAAACCTCAACATAGAAATAACGGCCGGACAAAAGAAAGGCTTGGCTGAGAGCTAGGACCAATGCCTGGCTATCAGCCGATAGTTAGCTACTGGCTAGCTAGCTCAGCAAGCTTCAGGTCGGCTAAGAAGTTTTAACTAATTAAGTAATTTAAAAGTTCACACATTAACCAAAAATAAAAGTTCATTAGAATTTTTATTTTCTATAAAAATAAAAATATTTTTAATCATTTTGCTGAAATATTTTGCAGCAGACACTACACTTTTGCAATTTCCATGCACGGGGCTTTGAAGCACGGTAGACGTGTTCTAATTATCGCTACAAGCACACATTAGCTTAAATTTCGAATTTTCGCCTAGTTAAAAGTCATTCAAAAATACCTTTTGAATTTTTAGAAACAAATTTAATCAGCAACAAGCACAAAAATTAAAAGAGTAGCAGAATAGGCGAATGGTCCAAAACACCAACGAAATAAAAGTCTAAGTTAAATAAAACTTAAAACCATGGTAACACCTTTATAGGCTTGAAAACGCATAAAAATAGAGTTTAAAATTTTTAACGAACAGGTTTTTTTAACTTTAAAATAACATAGTTTACTGTGCTTTGCACGAAAAGTTGTGCTTTTGGAGTTCTTGATTAAACCTCCAACCACACCTATCAATCACTGATATAGAGATCAGTGCTATCAATCACTATTATTTGTGTAGCGCTAATTACGTGGCAATCAATCAATCTTGTTTATTGGCGTACAGTAGCGCTCAGGTCATGAACTGATCAAACAAGAATGTTTAAGTCCAGGACGGAAAACAAGAGTGAAGTAGAGTTAGCAACACCCAGTTTTATTCCGAAGACTTTTATACCTTTCGTCACAAAAAAGCTGATGACCGGAAGAATAGTCGTAGGTACCTTTTAGCAAAATGTTCCCATTAAATGTAAATGTTTGATAATTTATTGAGCGCCTTTTCCGCTTTGTTCAAAGGCGCTGTTCTTTTACATGCCCCACGGAGAGAACGATTTTACCCGCTAAGTTTTCCGTTGACATGGGCTACTAGGCAGTGAGTGGGAGTCGAACAGTGAAGCTCTCACATTCAAGGCTAACGCTCTACCAACTCAGCTAACCTAACCATTGGACCCACATGTCCAGTAGCCCATTTCAACGTCGTGGGAGGCTTTCTTCAACGTCAACATGGGGGCCCACTTCATTTCCCCGAGAGACCCATTTCAAATTCTTGGGCGACGGTCCTCTCTGCCTCCTAAATAACGTCCCTGCCAGAGTAATGCACAGGCTAGGTCTTGATTTTAGGGCTCTCATAAGGGCCAGGCCGGGCTGAGTTTGAAATCAAACCGGGCCGTGCCGGGCCGAAATTTTTCTGCCAAGTATAAGGATTTTATGCCAGGACGGACAGGGACGTAAATTCAGCATTTTCCAGGGGGGGGCAAAATTTTCCCACCATTATATAGCTTACTGACAGGGTTACCCGGTGTTGTCCGGGTTTTTTTGCTTAGTTTTTTTAATTTTTTGCCAATGAAACATCAAATAAATAACAGATTTTTTTCTTATTTTTTTCAAAATTTTCTCACCAATGAAGTCTACTTGCATGCCAAATGTTTTTTGTGCGGTTTGGATGTGATAAGCGAATGCTCTCTCAAACTAACATTACTTTTAATATCTATATAAAATATAAAATAATGTAAATACCTAGTTACAAATAGGGAAGGGTAGAGAGATGCATCTCCCACCAAAGTATTAATTGATATTTTTGGGTATAATACCTGGTTTTTGAAGAACGACCATAGCTTTTTTGGGAGGAAAAAGTGGAAGTCTTTGAAAAAATTTGGAAATACTTACAACTGCCTAAACCTCACCGGTCATCAGCTTTATTGGAGAGAATGCGAAAAACTTCTGAAGTGTATTCCCCCAAAAATTTCTGGATCCGCCGCTGAATATAAGGGGCGTGAATGATTTAATAATATTGCAGGGGCAAATACAGGTTAGGAAAAAAAGATGTTCACAGTGTCTGTAGAATTTTGTTTTATTTTTGTGTAATAAATAATAACTTTGATGTAGACAGCTATGGGAAAATCAACATTGTATCAATACCACTAATAGGGTCATCAACAGGTTAATTAAAGTTAACATATAATAAACTATAGGTGAAAAAAATTTTAATTTTGTAAATCAAGGGGGCAGAATGTCTACACACCCCAGAAGAATTCTAATACGCATTAAATCATCACTAGGTTAAGTAAAGTTAAAATTGAAAAAAAATATATAGTAAACTCTAGGTAAAAAAAATTCAAATTCTGAAAATCAGGGGAGGGAGAAAATGTTCCCTGCCCCCCGCAATTTACGTCCCTGAGGACGGACCTTCTTTTGTTAATAGTATCCAGTCTAAAGCTGAACATATTATGACTTTAGCTGGTTACTATTAGTGTTTTAATTGGCTGAGCAGATTTTCAACGTTAAACCTTATTAAAGCACCTTAGAATATATCTATGCACCACCAAAAGAATGAGTAAAGAATATTTGAATAATCCTGTGAGTGTGTGTGTGTGTGTGTGTGTGTGTGTGTGTGTGTGTGTGTGTGTGTGTGTGTGTGTGTGTGTCTGACGCGAGTGCTAGAATGTACGTTTTCGATGCTGAACGATCGGCGCAAGAATTTACTATCGCCATCTGGTAATGTGTTTAAAACTCAATAATTTTTCACATTATTGTTGACGTTTTAAAAATTAATTAGAATAACTAAAATTGAAAAAAATAATTAATTTTATTTGTTATTTATATTTTTACAAAATTGTCATTGTTTTTCCGAAGCTAATTTAACTACAAGAAAAAAACACCCACAGCGAAAGTACGTGTTCTGCTTATAGCCTCGAAAAAACAGCGTAGGCCAAACTTACCTGGCGCAGGAGACACCGCGATCACGTAGGCGGTTCTTCCAGTAGAAGGCCTGTTCATTGCACTTTGGAGTGGGCTGACTTCTGCGATTACCTCAAATAGAGGTAACTCGGGCGCATTATTTTTGGTAGTGGGGGGTTGCGTACGCGCTTTCCCCTTAATTAAATTAAATCTATTAATTTTGGTAGTTTAGGCGCAGTTGGCCAAGTTTTGATATTGCATTCTTTTGTGCAATATTATTTTTGTGCAATCTATTTTTACAAACTTTTATTTAGGTTACAATTTCTGTTTGTTTGTGTGTGTGTGGCTTTCTCTATACGCAAATCTTGCAAGTAAAATTTAATTAGCTTTTTGACTAGCAAGGAAGCTGAAATTTTCAGCACAGCTTTATCTTGGATGACAATACATGATTCAATTAAAACATAATTTAAAAATCTTTCCTATTTCTAAATAGAGTGTATTTGAAATTAAAGTTTGTGATGAAAAACTCGTTTTTCCTTTACTTGTTTTACAGTGCTTTATTTAGCTCACTACGTCTGTATGATTAAAGCATATTTACTCAATTTTGAACTCCTTCCCGTTATTCAATTTTTCCCAAATTTTGCACACAAGGTCAGTTTCAATGAAATTCTAATCTTGCTTACATTAAATTTAAGTTTTTTTTCATTTATATAGAGGAATGTGTTACGACTAAAATAATTTAAGTCACCAAAGCAACTGTTTAAATTTGAGAAGTTTGAAAGTGTTTTTAAATACTTCACTCAATAATCGTACACTTCCCCAGGTGGCGCCCTCTATTGCCGCCTGATATGAAACAGAGTACTGCATGCACCCCTCCCGGTCAGGGGAGATCCAGGCTTAGAGGGGACCCAAATCATGGTGACTTATTTGTAATGAACTTTGTTCATATAGGTGCGTCATAACATTAAAAAATAATTTTGTCAATTTAAAAAAATCATTTACTTCGGATTTGTAGGCTTATGAGTGTGTGGAACTGTGGAACGATCTGATAGATTCTAGAAGGCTAAAACTTGGCATATTATGATATTATAGACTTGCATTATATAAAATTGACATTTGTTAAAACAGCCTGAATTTGAGGCAATGCTGTACATTGAATTCAGTGGCACACCCGAAGGGGCGTTCTGGAGTTATAGCCCCCTAAAACTGTTCCAATACTTTAATTCGCGAAAGTATTATTAATAAGCTGGTCTTATTGCAAATAAAAACACAGAAATATTTATGTTAATTAGCCATTATAAATTTTGTAGTGCATTCTTTATAACATTGTGTGTACGGCAAATTTCACACCAACAGTAATTTTGTTTTGTGAAAAAAATTAAATATACCTGATAGATATATGTAGAGCATTTACGTCATCTTTCTTTTTTTTACTGACGTCATTTTACAAACAAATAAATTGTTATAGATCACATTATTGAATCTCCAAAACCTCAGAACTTTTTTTGACGACTTTACTTATTATATTTAATTTATATTGACCATACATTCTTTTTTCAGCATTAAAGAGATTGAATATAATTGAAGACATTTCGGGGATCAATTTTTCTCGAGTGTTTACAAGTATTTTTTTGAAAGGTTATTCTTTCTAAATTAAAATCGATGGATCGAGAAGGTGAAAATTTGCCGACAAACTTTTCAAACAATCAGCTAGAAAATGATAGCCAGTTTCGCGACTGCCCTCATCAAGCGAGTGACGACATCATCATAAGTCAGATGAACAATGATGATACACTTCTTCAGAATAGTAACGGCGAGTTATTATTTGCCCAAAATGTAAACCAGAACAACGTCTCAACTGCAGACGAAAGGCACGATGATCTCATTTCTTCTACCCCAGGACCAGGACTGAGTCTCGACTCTTGTTCGTTTAGAGCTGGTCATCCAAAAATCCTGAATATGGCAGCTGACAGCTCTTTCTGCTACCCATGCGGTTTGGATTTCAAACCTCCGTGTTTGGTGGGAGGTAGTAGTAGTAGTAGTAGAGAAATTCACAACATCGACGATGACTTTGATTTTCAAGAGAGTGCTCTAGGAATACCAGAGTGGGCAAGATTGAAGAAAAGAAACAACCAGTCTCTTCGTGCGACAAGCCGAGATTCTGGTGTCAGTAAAAATGCATTACAAGCCGAGGAAGAATCGCGTGAAAACGAATGTAGTCAGCTCAACAGCGATGGCGACAGCAACGACGCCACCGAAGCCGCCGACGAAGTCGCCACAACGTCGGCAGCTGCATCTTCTATGCCCACACTTTCTACATCGGCTGCAAAAATACCAAGTTTTCCGTCCTGCCAAAAAACTAGGAAAAATTCAAATATTAAAACTACGAGTAAAAACGCCATCAACGGCACGACTCGTAGCAAGAAAATAACAGCATCGAGCAGAACTCCCAGAACCAAAAAACTTTTATTAAAGCGATCCTGTAAAAATTCTCGAAGAAGAAGCAAAAGCGCTTCAAAGAAATCCATCACTCGACGAAAGAGGCGGCACAGTAAAAGTTTCAAAGCTGAAGACGACGACGATGAAGATATTCTCTACCGTTTAGCTGACGACGATTCAGAAAAAACACTGGCTGTAGATTTCACCATCAATAATAATAACAACAACAACAACAATAATGGCGGACCACAAAAGTTCACCGCCAGAAAGAGCCGGTCTGCAAAAGTCAAGTCAAAGCACCACAGCAGATGCAGCAGCAGTAAGCATAACTTGTCCAATATCTGCAGAGAACCGAAGTCGATGCTGGACGGTTCAAGAAGGTATTGCTCGTCCCAGAGTGGTCGGAGTGTCAGTAGCATCAGAGGACCATCACGCAAGAGAAGCAAACTCTCTCAGAGCAGAACTCGGAGGTTCTGCAAGCCAAACACTTCCGAGAGAAACTGTCAGAATAGCAATAATGCTGGTTCGAGGAGAATCCACACGAAGTTCAGTGCAAAAGCAAGTTCTGCTGGTTATGTGAAAGCAGTAAAAGCAAAGAAATTGAGGGCGTCTTCTATAAAGAGGAGAACCAACCATTCGAAGAAAAAAATATCAAAAAAGGGCAGTGGACAATTAAAGATTAGATCTATTTCTGGTGCAAATTTTCTAATTCCCAGCTCTCCCAGGATGAAACCGGTAAATCTTCCGAAGGTTTATGTTATGACAATGAAAAAGAAGAGTTATAGAACTACGAGTAGAAAACGAAGTCCCGCTGTAAGAAAAAGAATGGCGAAGAGAACAACTGGTCTTAAAAAAGCCAGAAGTGCTTCCTCGCTGGGAAAGAAAGCAAGATCGTCTGGGAGAAGAAGAATGCTCACTCCTCGAGATACTTCAAGAGCGAGATCCAGATCGAAGACAATGCGTAAAAGACTCGTCGTCTTGAAACGACGCAAGGCTGTCTCGAGATCTGCTCCGAGAAGTCGATCACGCAGTAAAGTCGTCACCGGAACGAGAAGAAGAAGAACAAAAAAGACTGTAAATAGGTACTTGATACCAATATATAAATATATACCTTATATAAATTACCAATTAAAATCTTGCTTCTACTTTAATTGTTTTTTATTATAATTATTATTATTATTATTTAAAATTTTATTTTAGAATGAGTTCAAACATTCTATTTTAGAATGAGTTCAAAAATTTTATTTTAAAATGAGCTCAAAAATTCTATTTTAGAATGAGTTCAAAGGGCAAAGGCAGAAAATCTCAGAATGTTAACAATAACTCTGAAAATGTCACTGAAACGGCTGGACAGACTTCAAAACCAAACAATCAGTCCGACAAGCCGGCAGACAGCTCAGATGCTGTCCCTGACTGCAGAAGGAGCGATGAAGAAGGACTGAAAGATGTTTTTGGACTTTCTTTTAAAAATAACTTGGGAAAGAAAAATTGCCAGCAGCGACCAAAGTCTTCCAAAAGTCGAAAAGGAGTTAAGACTCAAAGTGCCAGCGGTAAGCGTGGATCTGCTGGTCCAAATTCAAGACCCCGTCAGATAAAAAATGGTATGAGGTTTGGTAATAGTTTATTGAGTTCAGTTCCTGTGAAGAACGGAGCCATTTCTTCTGAGCCTCGAAACAAATTGGAAAAAACGAAGAAACAAAGAAAACAGGCCTCAACGAATCACCACAAATCCAAGCCTTCTGAATCGAACAGCAACGTTAACTCTAATGCTAGATCGAGCTCAGACGATCAACAGATGACTAGTAGTCCAGAAGTTCCTTCTCCACGCGGAAGAGCCCCGTCAAAGAAAAGGAACAGCCAGAAGGGTGGAAACAGAAACCGAACGAAAGCTTGCAAGAACGGCAAAAGGGCTAGCAGTCAGAGAGTCAAGTTCCGAAAGAGCGTGCTTGTTCATAGAGTGAGTCTTATATATAAATGCCTTCACAATTTTATTTTTTGAAGCTTTTTGGAATCGGGCCACGTAACAACTAGCAGACAGCTCGTGAACGTCTAACCGAAATGCAATATAATATCATCAGCATCTTTGTATAATTTCTGTTTCAGACGCAGAACGCGTAGACGCTTCTGAAACGGTATTGCTCAAGCATTATACAATGCTTTCTGTCTCTTTAATAGATACACACGATCATTTCAGTAACAGAGTGCGTATATAACTTTATAGATAGATCATTGGGGGTTCACAACATCAAATAGATGTTAGGGCAGGGAAGCATACATTTTATCTGACGGTGACCATACAGTTGTGAAGAGCTTTGACCATTCTTATAATTCTTTTTATACTAATTTTAACGAACATTGTTTTTTAGTATGGAGAAAACCGAAAGTAGACGAATATCTTGCCAAAGGGAAGCTCGGAAATTCATAAAACTTCGCCTAGAATTTTAAAAATGCGATTATTAGAAGGAAAATAACAGTCTTGTCTTAACAACGTATTTTACATGTCATCTGTTATTTTACTGACATTCGTGTATTAACACATTATTGAATTGCTCAGGATTTTATCTTTTCAATTTCGCGCATTTTACGAGATTTTGTTTTCAATACCAGCCTCCATTTTTCAACAAACTCACTAAGGTGTCATCTGAAGTTGCAACATCCAGGCCATTATACCGGGGCGCAGTATTTGAGAGACAGTGAATTTAGTAGGTCCAAAAATGGATTAGGTTAAGTCAAAGTACCAGACTCACAAAAAAGAGATTTCTCCAGAAACATGTTACTTTTTAATTTATACATACGTGGCTGCACCAGTCTCAAGAAGTTTCAGGTACTGCTGGGCATCTCTGAACTTCGTCGTGCCTATTCATTTCAGCAGTTTTCACTGAGACCACCACTTAGGAAATAACGTCAGGTATTACAATCAATCAATCAATCAATATAATAGAAGAGCATTTCAACAACACAAGGAACCGCTCATGTCTACAAATAGATAAATCTAGTAGATCATGTACTGCAGGGGTCGGACCTTGATTTTAGGGCTTACAAACTGAAACCAAGCCGTGCCGGGATTTTTGTGCCAAGCATAGAGATTTGCAGCCAATGAAATCGGGCCGTCCCAAATTAGCACGGAGCGGAAAATTTGGCCGCAAAAAATTGGCTCGTGTAGTACTCTATTATGCATGCTAATTTTGAGTCAAGAACATTCAAGAAAATTGCACTTAGCAATATTGAAGTTGTCAAATATCTCTTCGTTTAAGAGTCGATAACCTCCCTTCTCCTCAAAATAGATACATCCAGTGTACAAATATAATGCGGGAAGCTACAAATTTTGAAGTTAATATTAATATAAAAACTAGAATAACACTTATTATGCCTAATTTAAGATGCCATCACCAAAGATCAGCATAGACCAAAAACACCATCCCCGATGATGTGTAATATACATGGCCGGTCCAACTTGTCACCATAATATATATATATATCCATTTATATATATAGCGATAGCAAGTATAAAACAGACAGAAAATGGATTATTATTCAGAACACACAACTGGAGTGGTTACAGTTAATTGCAGATTTAAATACGAAGAAGACAAACATCATCATGTCGACACACTGAAAAATTAAGGTGGGTGGGATCGCTTTTAGAAAGAAAAATTTATATGCTTAAATAAATTTGAGAAAAAGAAAACTAAAAATTAACAAGTAAATTAATTATTAACAATGAAATAAGAAGGAATTCAGTTTTAAAAAATGCATGAGATAGATGTGAATAAACAAATCAATAAAAAAGGTGGATGTCATGCAATTAAAAAAAAATTGATTTCCAAAGTAGGCTCAAAATCGTCATCATCATCATCATCACCATCAGAACAAGGTGTAGACGATGATAAAGACGTGCACAATACAATATTAGAGCAGAACACAACTAATCTGTGATCGAAGCATCAAACAGAACGAATTGCATTACATCTGTGATTATGATATATCACAAACACATTTATTTAAAAGAACGACGTATTTAGCTCTGACAATAATAGCATTCACTAAAATCTTCTAAATTAAATCAACCCGGATATGGCACGGCAATGAAAACGCTTTCAGGTATAAAAGAGTATCAACCCGTACTGCAAACGTATGAATGAAATCGTCTTCAATAAATTAAAATACAGCTGAGCGATCGAGTGAAATACATCTATTTAGTTAGTGGACATTTAAACGTTTTTAAACCGTTCTCAGCTTTTTTAAACATGTTTTGTTTTGTTAAAAATCTGACATTCACCATCACCATCATCATCATCGCAAGGACGAACAGACGAATTATCGGTCGGGAGTTGTCAGGAAACATCACCGAGTCAACACATTTACGAACAGCACTACTATCGGCATCTGAACACTGAGAGGAAGCAAAAAAAACAATAAACTTTAGAATTATTTCATTCGGTTACCTATGAAAATTCCCAATAAATATTTCCTTGTTTTAAAACAGACAATCAGAATTTATGAGAAACAATGCACAAAAAATTATTAAGAACTTTAAGTCTTATATAACAAAATTAAAAAGAATTCAAATCAACTGATTAATAATAAATCAATCCATTCGTAAATCAACCAATTAAGCTACACTTCAGTACACATCAATCAATCAATCAATCAACTGAGCGAGACAGTTGGGTGGTGGTGGTGGCGTGGGCAGAACCGAAACAATCCTGAAACATTTCCAGAAGTTTCCGATAAACAAACACGACGACCACTACGGTGCGAACCTCCTCTTCTACCACTTCTTCTTGTGCTCGTCCATGCTGTAACCCCCCGGTCCGAGGGCCACGACCAGCAAGAGACCGCCTACCACGGAGAGCGTCTGGAAGAAGTCGTACTTGAGGAAGTCGTGACGATAGCTGTTCATCGGGAGCATCCACCAGGCGTTCAACCAGCAGTTGAGAGAAAACAGCCAGACGGCTAGGGTCATCGAAGCAAGTTTTGTCTGTCGAATAAAAATACATTTTTAAGCGTTAGTTAGTTGGTTGGCTTGCTGCAGTTACACATGATATCAAAGCTTATCTGTTGTTGTTAGAAATTTATAGACACAACTGTTTGCATAAGCAGTATCAAGTACATCATCATATATCATTTATTTCTAAAACACTTTTTTCCATGCTAATGTTTTCTATACATTAAGCTCCTACCCAAGTCAACATTCAAAGCAGAATGATACTTCAGAACGATTACAACACACACACCGCATCTTTTTTATCACTACAACATCCATACCTCCACACGCCCAAGCCCAGTCATTTACCACCTTATGTACTAAATGAACAAAACACATGCTAAAAATTCGATTCTGAAACTATCCCAACCATCCCAATATATCAACTACATCATTACTATCACCACCACCAACCATCCCAATGTATCAATGACATCATTACCATCACCACCACCGACCAACCTTGTATCCGGCCCCGATGAAAAAGACAAGAGCGATGGCGACGAGGTTTTGGATGATTTGAAGGAACGACCAATCGAATCTGAGTAGCGTCAGGCACATGCACACGAGCAGAACTCTGCCACCGAGCTGCATGTAAGTTTTCGGACGATCCACTCCGGCCGACGGAAGACCTGCGAACAGACTCCTCCCCTCAGACTTGCTCTCAGCCCAAAGAAGTACAACGCCGCCTGCTAGAGCTAGGTTTCTGGATGAAACACATTGTTATTTAAGATTTAATTAGAAAATAAATTTTAATTTTAATCTTTCCATAAAAAATAAATAGTTTTAATGTAAAAAACCTCTAAAAACCCTGCTAGTATTACTATAATAAAGAAAATTAGTATATTCCCAGTGCAGTACATGCTCACACGTCAAATCAATCAACCAAGCAATCTTTCTTTCAGCTGCAGAATTGTGAACCATCTTCCATCTATAGCTATTAAGGTTCAGCACATTCTGATTGCATCTAGGTGGCATGACAACAGCACACACTCAATTTGCACCAGCCATTTACAGAACTGCTAAGATGTATATCATTCTGAGGTGTCGTAATGTGATGGCCTTTACCAATAAATATTATAACAATAAAAACCAGCTGCCGATATAATCTATGTCTTGTAGCGGTAATAAACTTATAACCTTTATATAAGCATAACACTGCAAAACATGTCAGGAACAAACTATTAATATTGATTTCGAACTTATTTAAATATGTGAATTTTGAGTAACAAGCATTACCATGAAATTTTAGCTTTTTACAAAATTATTTATACAGAAGGATGGCTAATTACTAAAAAAAAAATCAATTTTAACTTCGACTTACTTGAGAAAAAATTTGAGATCCCACAGTGGCGAATAGGCAAGAGACTGAAAAAAAGCATTAAAAATATAACATTACAAACCAGAGTTTCGGAAATCAGCACAGACTTCTTAGAATTGAATAAACATTTAAAGATTAGATGAATTATGTGATTTTGAAGCAGAAAAGCTGACTCAGATACATATGTTGGAGTTCTGATCCAACCATATCATAAATATCTAAGCTGCCTGTGTTATAATACTTAGCTGAAGGCATGCACTGCTTAGCTGGTAAGTGAGTGTTACCAAACCAATATTGGCCCAGCAAGCAGAAAAGACTTTGAACCAAGCAGGTGAACAACAAATTTACAGCCAAGACAAATAACAACGACACAGCCAACCAACCGACTACATCACGGACATGCAACTACATCACGGTCAAGCGACTACATCATGGTCAAGCGACTACATCACGGTCAAGCGACTACATCACGGTCAAGCGACTACATCACGGTCAACCGACTACATCACGGTCAACCAACCAACCAACCTGGAGAACAATGATGAGGAAGAGGTCGATACAAGCCACCTCGACGAATTTCCTTACGAGTACAAGAACGGAACCTCCGAGCTGACCAAGCAGATTGAAGAGAATGAACACGGCAGCCAGGAATTTGCCACAGCCCCAGGTCTGCAAAGAAATATTTATTTATTTTTGTTAATTACATCAAATAAAAAACTAACCCATAAAAACAAAGTTTTTATTATAAATCCTTTATATACGATCCTAGATTTTTATTTTTAAGCCCAGAGCCAAATTCAAAAATATGGACCCTTTTGACGGGGCCGTTTTGACGGGGGCCGTTTTGACGGGGACCGTTTTGACGGGGACCGTTTTGACTGAAATTTTGATAGATTCAATTGTCTCGCAGCCCAAGTCGATGTGCCAAATTTCAGCTCGATCGGATAACGGGAAGTGAGTTAATTTTGAGACTCAAAGTTTGTGACTGGAAGACAGACAATCGAAAATAATATAAAGGATTTAAAAAAACAAACGCTCTATACAACAGGACAGCACAATAGTGATTGAATCAACCAGATAACAACCACAACTACTACTATGATGACGATGTACATGTGATAATAAGATTAATCGCAACATTATCACACTAATACTGCTGACAATATAATATTACTATAACAGCACACTAAATTTAAGACCATGACAACGATAAAAGAATTCATTGATAAAAACAAAAATAAATATCACTGACTTCATTCATGAAACTTATTTGGTCTCCCCATTGAAAATACATGCGGACACCGTCCTCGAGGAACGTGCTCACAATGCACAGGCGAGCCACGTGTGGTAAAACGTGCTTTCCATGCCTCAAGACCTGCGAGAGGGACATTAAAAAAAAACTATTGAAACTGAAAATTCATACGATACGATAAATCAGGAGGCCATGTCAATCTGCTTATAACTTTAAACTTTGCTGAAATTTACATATTTCATCAAAGTTTATTCAACCTCAACCAACATATAAACATCTTACAATCTATTATAAAAAAAATAAATTATGATTACCTTCTAAATCGCTTAACATAAAATAGCAGCAAAATAATCATCAACCTCAACCACATTATAAACATCTTATAATCTATTATAAAAATAAATAAATTATGATTACCTTCTTAATCGCTTAACATAAAATAGCAGCAAAATAATCATGTACAATCCAAACCATGTGGCCTCTATAGAAATATGTACTTTGGCACCTAATTTTTAATGCAGACTTCATATGTTTCTAATCCAGGATATCATAATTGAAAAATGCCAGAATAACAATGTCTGATTGTCTCATCAGAAGCCCCACATGGCCAACAACAACTTGTTTTTTAAAGTCCCGTCAAATAAAATGAAATCTCAACAGACTAGCACCAAGAAATGATGCAACTATAAACCCAACAGGTCCCTGGTGAAATAATTCTATTTAAATGCCTTGAGTGGACAAATAATTAAAAGTTAGCATTGGCTTCAACAAACACTTGTCTGATTGCTTTTATAAAGTTATATTATATAACTTCTGATAAAACATCAATCATTGTTTCGTCAGACCAGAAACTTTACACAAATAATGTATAAAAAATTAATTAATTATTATTTTGATTACTATATTTGTTAATTTTCATAAAGTTTTAGTTATCAATTTCATTTCATACCAACTGTTTAAAAATAATAACAAACAATTAATAATCATTAAATTCAACATTATGAGCTATTTCTTGTATAAAAATAGTATAAAAACAGAATAATATTTTGTGATATGTTTCCATAGGAAAACAAAAGTTCTATAGAAGATGAAGATGGCCAAATAAACAACACTTGTAGGATTTTTTAAGCCTTTAAGACCTTAAGCTCTTACCAGAAACTTTTTACATTACTTACGGAGCTCAGAAAAAGAACAAAAAAAAAATTGACGTAATGTTATTTTATTGCTGTTAATATTTATTAGTTTTTGGTTATTTAAAAATTATACAAATTGTTGGCATCAAATTATTACATTTTCGGATTCTTTATCGCTGAAATCGTATTTCTCTCCAAACCAATATTTTACTAGCGAAAATAAAATTTACCAGAATTTGTTTTTGAAATATTCATTCCAAACATCTTTTATTTTATTATTGTATTGATGCTGCATTCAATCAAATTTAATCTCATTCGCTTCTATCAAAAATAGTTTGCATCACTAAATAAAATGATTTAAAAAGTTTTTTGTTTACTGTTAAACTATTGAATATTTCACATAGTATCAATCATTACCCTCGTCTTAACAATTTCATACCACTCCAAACATTTCATATGAACATATTATGCAATAGCATAAAATATGAAACACATCACTATTTAAAAGTCTAAAAATGTCTGCATTAAATGGAAAGTTTAAGCTGAAAAATGAAATAATAAATATTTTTTATATGGGAATTTATCCACTGTAAAATACAAGTACAACTCAATCAAACAATATGAATATTTATAGTTTAGTATTATTAAACAAAGGTAAAAGTCGTAGCATTAAGGTGCCACTTTGTGAAATACAACTCAGTAGCTCCGGGAACGGCTCGTACATATGGGATCACACATTTTTACCTGCCACTCGCGCGTGTATCCGAAATCGATATGTGCCACACTAAACTAATTGGTAGCCTCAGCTATTTTAACAGCGAGAAAGTCCAGCGCTGCTGACAGATCCAAAGCGACCAAAAAATTTACTGTAATATTTAGTCATATCCTTTACATGATATAATGACATTTTGAAAACAGAACATCAAATGAAAACTACAAGATCAAATAACAGTTATTGATGTAAATAGTACATTATCTTCAAAATGTACAAACTCTAAAATATAAATTACATTTTCAATTGATACATTATGATATAGTACTGAAATAAATTGTAAACAAGGTGCAAGAATAGATATTTTATAAAATAACAAGCTTGAGAGCAGTGTTATGACATCCATAAACCTAATGGCCTTCTAGCGTAATGCAATGCAATGCAAAGTCCAAAAATGAAACTTTTTAAAAAGGGTAAATGGGCGAAAAAGAATGTACATGTGTAACCATATGATTATGATACGTCCCTTCCATTATTCCACTTTTGCTTTTGCAAACATAAAAATGCAATAATCACTGACAACATTGAAAATACATTTTCACTTATGTACCTGATCTACAAAATCTTCGGCTTTGTTGACTATTTGATCTTTTTCGTACATATTTTTTGATTCAGAGAATGTCAGAAGAGAAAACGTTCAGGAGAGCCTTGTGATAACAATTGCCTAAAAGCCTCAATTCATAATAATACAGATCACGAACTTCACGCAAACGTCAAAATTGAAACAGGACGACAAGCCAGAAGAAATCTGCCACAAATATCACTGGCCGAACGACCTATTTCCACAATCCTCTGACGTGTTCAATAAAAAAATCACACGCACAAGATGAGAACTAAAAGTTGAACGAAATAATTACAATTATCATTGCCATCTCTTATTTTAAAAAAAATAATTTTTCTCATATAATAATAACAAAATTAATTAAAACAAAACTATATGTTTATCTAAAAAAATATATATATCTGCAAAGAAGCGTCATGATTTTGTGTCTGCATGGAAAAAAGCCTTTCGACTACTTTTTGCCTGTTGTTGCGGGCGCTTTCCAGCTGTAAAAATAATTATATACAATATTTTTGCACTAATTTCACTTTTAAAATTTGATTTTTATTAAAGATTTATTGCTTGCTTCGAGGATTTTTTTATATATTTTGATCTGGTTCTGAGGCGAAAGTGTGATTATATAATATTAAATCATTATAATCATAATTATAATAGTTTTATAAAATTCATAAAGCTAATAAGGACAGATTGGCGTCAATGAAGCAGGAACTGTTTCAAAAATAAAACTAAACTACTAAACGTTTTAGTCAAATTTAGTTATTTTCCTGGTGGTTCAGTTCTACTATTATACTATTTATTATTATCATAGTATTAGTAATTAGACATATACTACCAGCTGTCAAAGTTTCAAATTGTTTTCCACTGCGACAGAAAAAGAAAAATGTTTCAAAACTTTTTCTCAAGATCTTCATTTCAAAATTCTATAAATAACTCAATGGTTTCATCAAAAGAGCATCTGGCTGGTTCTAATAAAAACTTGTCAGCTTCTTTGAGTGGTAGGAATAACTGTACATATTTTTTGTAATTTTTTTACTCTTTTAGTGTTTGACATATTGTTAAGAGTAAAGTAGTCTCTTAGTATTGTATCCGGAGTCATTTTCTGTTAATACTAATTTCCTGCAAATTTCATATTGTGAATACTATTTGTATTTTTGAAGTCTTCAATTGTAGGAGCGAGTAGTTTATTTTCTAACAAAATAGACTGAAAATGCTATACTAAGAGATTACAAGACTACTTTTAAAATAGTTTAATAACAACGTTATTAGATTAATAATATTAATATTATTTATTCCATTATTGTGTTATATTCAGGATTATCATTCAACATATTGGACCCAATGAAGCTTATGTCCATGAGAGAAGATGCCAGGGCTCGTTTTATATCTTCACAAGTCATGAAACGTTCTCTTTACGAGTCCGTCGTTTCTCCTTCAAATCGACTCGCCGGCAAACGAAGGTACTCGGCCGCAGTCACCACCAAACGCCGTCCTCAGAGCTATTACGACCCTAGAACGGAGGAGGGAGATAAAACCGAGCTAGCAAGAAGCGGAAACTCGAGCGTCTGCTGTCCGAAAGAACTTTCGGAAAGATGGAGGGACGTCCAGTCACTGCCGGTTTCTCCTTGCCAGAGTCCGAGAGCCTCTAAGAGATTTTGTGGTTCTTTGGCTAGTGAATCAAGAGATCAGTCGAGTGAATTCCTGACCGTCAAAGGGGGATTGACAGGCAGCAGGCGTTCGATGAACCTTTCGAGGACAAACTTGCTTTTGACGTCTCGTAAAAACAATGCCGGCTCGGGTTTAGCGAGCATTCTCCGACCACCTTGTCCCAAATTTGTATCTGCCACGGCTCTTCAGTCTGAAGCAGGAGACGGAAGTCAGAGAACGAGTCAGACGAATTCATCTGACAGCATCAACAACACGTCTTCAATCAACGAACTCGACAGTGACCACGGCTCATCAAAACTCAAACGATCTTCTAGGACCGCCTGGAACGAGGACGGACTCTTCTCGGACATGGTTCACAGCAGACTGGAGCCGATAAGCTCAGGCTCGTCGATCGCTCCGAGCGTGACGGCTGCGGACGAAAGGCAGTCTCTGCTGTCGCTGCTGGCAGCCAATTTAGAAGATGACGACGAAAACGGCGGAGGGAGGGGGAGATGTGAGTTCCTCAAACCGAAAGATATTCCAGAAGAAGATATGGATGACTGAATGTCGTTTTTTTCTTCTACGGTGATTAATGTTCAGTTCTATATTCAAATTTTTTTCTATATATAATCTGATTTTGTATTTGTCATTATTATGATAATGTCGTGGGTGATTGCACATGTATATGATCTGTTTTTTTTTTAAATTTCATTTTAAAAGTGAATTACATCTAATTGTTTAATTTTCATTTCAAATTTCTGCAAGCATTAGTTGTACCAGTGCCATTGTCCTGTTTCATGTACCCTTTGGTTTTGCTCTAGCATAATCTTATCTGACCTAAAAATTTGTTTGTTTTATACTAGTCAACCTTTAGAATACCGATTTGACGTTATGTAGTTGTATTATTTTGTGTAGTATTTCTCTCTCAAAATTAGCTCTAGTTAATGTTTCTTGTATACTGACAAATTATCCATTTAATTATTATTATTATTATTATTCATTTTCTTCAAACGTTTGTTATTTCATCTAAGCCAAAATCGTTTCAACGGCTACCTCATATGATGATGTAAATTCTAACCCGGCTTATTCGTTCGCGAAACTCTTAGAAACATTGTTTACGTGTCTGGCTGTCGTTTCGCTCCTTCCCGTCATCGTATTTCATTCGCTCACAAGGTTTGCGTTAAATGATATTTAAACGTTTCGTTTGTTTTCTGATATTAGTCGGATCATTTGATCTACAACAGGATGTGTTTACTTATTGGAATTCAAGTACATTTCTCGGAGAAGACTACAATGACGTGATCTAGTCGACGTTTCTGTGCCCAACACTGTGATTTTGTTGTTCTGTTTTTTGGCTTTTTTGTTTTAATTTCAATAACGTTTTTTTATTGAAATTGCATTTTCCTTCTTTTCACGCCATCTCCGTTATCGGTGCCACAACTTTATTTTTTGTTTAACACTTACCGTTTCTCACTATTCCACCAATCCACGACGTTTTTTTGCCTTTTGCAATATTTTGTTGATGTTCACTTTTCGGGTTGTAATTATTTTATTCACGTTTCATTCAGTTAAAACATCACACGTATTCTAAATGCCGATTTCCGTTATCTTTTTAAGGCCAAATCTTAGGGCCAGTGTTGCAGATAAATGACACATTTGCACAGGAATTTATTGTTAGGTATTTCAAATCATCTGAAGTTAACCATTTTTTAGTAGCCATGTATCATTTTTTAGTAGCCATGTATCATTTTTTAGTAGCCATGTATCATTTTTTAGACGTGCCAATGACGATTTTTGTTTAGTTGTAACATTCAATTGCTATTTAAAGCCACATGTTACAGTGTAGAGCGGACACCTGCAGTACTGAAGCCTATTGCATGTTTTATGCAAATCTTTCATTTCAATATTAACCCATTTCAGCATAAAAGGATGACATATAGGCCTTCTTTACTCGGGATATATGTTCTCAAAAATAGTCAGCAGAGTTCTTTTTACACTTTTTTGAAAATTAATGCTATCATATTGACACTGCCTCGGGCTAAAAATATCGCAGTGTCGTAGTTGTTGTACTTGACACATATCCAAGGATAGTGAGGCCATCTATTTATAGAGCCACACACTTTGACCTAGTTTTCACATTATCGTAGGTGTCCGTGAATTCGAGGGATATGCACGTGAAACAACTGATTGTTCTTAAACCATTCAGGAATTAATGCAGAAGTTATCATTACTAATGCATGTCCTTTTTCTCTTATTTCATTTATTATTGGAAAGCAACTCATCCATGCACAATTCTATCGCATCTTTCTAACGACGGCCTTTAACAAATCAACATTTTAATATTTCATGTGTCTCCTCTCATATCAAAGTATTCCTTGATGCATCTGCTATTTTCCCCGATACTATATCATCCAATATTGTCTATCTATCTGTACATTCACGTTCATTACCGATTTGCATGGGTTGTTAATTTCAGAACAGCATTCTGTTCATATGTTCACTTCAAATAGTTTGTAAAATCAACTTGGATCTTTCAAGCGATAAATAAATGTATGCACTCTGTAGCAATATATGTTTTTGTTTTCAGTACTTACAAATCTTAAACTTTACTTTATTAGATGAGAATTATTTTGTGGCCTTAGATGTTATCCATAAATTTAGAGCAGTCGGAACATATGAAAAAGCATTAACTCTGGTTGAGAAAACAGTTAAACAGTATTTAAGTATAAATCACTTTGGGTGACGTGGGCCTGTGTTGAACCTGCCGACACGGTGGAACGAGGTGAAGCTTTAAAAGCCAAATATGAGGCTAGAGTTTTTTTTAATCGTTAAGATTTTTATGCTTAACAACAAGATAATTGAGTAGAACCAGATGACAACAAAAAGTATATTAGGAGGAGTGACATGTACGACACATCTTCCTGGTTGAAGTTTTTAGTTTTTAGAGACCAGTACCTCTTCTAAGAACAATGTGTATTACAAAAATTAATCAAAGCTTTTTATATTTGTAATCAGGACATTCAGTTCTAGAAAAATAACATCATTTTTAGCTCATCTAAATTTCGGTTACAATACATGCATCAAACCAATATATCTGTGTTTTCATGTCTAATCCCATTTCTACACTAATTTCTTGTTGTCATTTTCTCTCCATTCTTTTCGATTCTGAACTGCTTCCAACTAATTTCTTAGTTCTAAATTGTATGAATTAAACCTTATATTCAGTGACAATAAATTTATTACTGCACGAACATTGAACATTTATGATACATTATCATAAATTTATGATCATTCATCAGCAGCATCAACAGTTTGAAATCTAATTTCGACCTGGGAACGGCAACTTCACAGAGGCTCGTCTTATCTGATCATTGAGAAAAAAGAAATTGGTAATATTTTGACCTTCAACTTCAAAATCATATTTGCTCCAAGAGAAGATACTTCGAAAACGAACAAGACGATAAAAGAAACATTTAAATCGAACATTTTATTCTATTTTTAGTTTTCATGAAAGTAAAATCACTCGAAATGCAACGACAACTTAATGACGTACTATCATCATCACAACATTATTTAAAAATAACTACAAAACACTTTCCAATGAGCCACAGTACTTCTTCTTCGTTGTTATTATTAGATGAACAGAAGACCAATCATAATAATAAATCAATTGAATAGAAGAACTCAGACTAACGTTTCAATCATTCATATGTTGCTCTATCAACGGTTTAATAATAATAATTTCTAAATGCATTTGAAGATTGTGGAAGGAGGAACACTCGAACAAGGAATAAAACAGAAGTGAAACAAAAACACCAAGCAACAGCTTTCGTGAGCAATTAAACAAGGTTGATTATTAAAGTAATGAATTATTTAGAATAACTCCTCCCATAATAATCAATTCGCTTGCAACTTTACATGAAGACTTACAATAAAAAAACTTGTTTAAGAAATCTTTTTCAATTTATCGTTTTTGCTGGCTTTGTTGGTTTTTGATTGCTGGGAGCTTACGTCCGAGCGAGGATTCTTAGCAAAATGCGATTGGTTGGGCTTTTGTTTTGTCTTGCCTCCGAAATACAGACAGGCAATCCCGACCAATAAGAAGGAGACGCACGCTTCAAAGCCATACTTGGCCGGAACTATGGTGTGAAGATAGAGGAAGAAATAAGACGCAAGACTCTTCTTATCCGTGACACCTTTCTGGGTACGATCAGGATCCTTTGAAATAAAACATAATATGAAAATAAGTCAGTAGAAACATTAATAAGACACGTACATTCATTAGATAAACTTGATGTCGATAACATTGATCAACAGTGCCTTTTTGTTCATATTAACACCAAATGGATGATTCATTGATTATCCAAGGGTGAGGGGGTGGTTAAAAAAATCATTACCTTATTTTGGGGGGAAAAAAGGGTAAAAGTCATTCCTACATAATATTTCACAATTATCTCAATATTTTAATTATCATTATTTATAATACAAACTTTTCAAATTATCTTTTATAAAATAAAATATAAAATCTTTCGTTTATGTCCAATTATGGGTTTTAGTGTAACCGATCCTCTTCTAGCGACAATTAACAATGAAGGAGTCTTAAAAATCTTATGTGTTCCTACACAGGAGTAGGTTAAAGTGGCTAAAATCATCTTTATGTAATTAATGAATTACCTAAAAAAATTGGAATGTTTAACAAAAATTATCCAATTAAAACTGACCATTTGCAGGTTCATTTCTTCGACATAACTAATGAGATGCTTATTTTCCAATGACAGAGCCGGTAAGTACTCTCGTTGTTCCTCTCTTCTCCACCAAGCACTGAACATTTAATTTTGCAATTATTCATCGAGCGAAATGTATATAATGCACGCTAAAACACTATAAGAGCATTATTTAGAAAACCTTGTACGAGTAGGAATTAATTCACATTGCACATAAAAAAGTTAACAAATAAATTAGTTACACTAATCAGTTAGTCTTATTAACATTACACATACAAAAAGTTAATAAATAAATCTGTTAGTCATAGCAATATTTTATACATTCAAGTCAAAACAAAACAAAATCAAGATATTAGGAAAAAACTTAAAAAAAAACCAACTCGGTAGTTTCATTGATGGAAGTGTAATGGTAGTGGTAAAGGCGAGCTCGAACATACTTCGGAGGTGCATCTTGAAAGGGGCCTTCATCCATCAGGTCTAGAACTGTTATAAATTATAAAGAGAGAAAAAACATAAACAAAGAGTTTAATTATGCAAACACTGTCGAACCCGGTTATGCCGATGGTCTGGGGGTTCGCAAAAGAGTGCCAAGATAAAAAGTAAGTGTCAAAAAAAGGGCTGGCAAGTTAGGCGAGTTAATCAAGTTTTGTTCCGGATGTTTCTAGTGCGCTAATGTGGTGAGGCGTGGGAGACTGAGGTGGTTTGGATATTTGGAACGAAAAAGTGCAGATGATTAGGTTTAGGCATGTAGAGATAAAAGGAAAAGGTAGAAGACTTGGTGGGAATGCGTAAAAAAGATATGAGCTAACACAGCCTTAAGCGGCAGTCTTCTCTGGCTCGGGACTTGTAGAGAAAAAATCTAATTGGGCTCGACTGTTGTTTATTTAATAACCAGATATGATCATAAAATGTTTGTAAGAGATTAAAAAAGAAATTCCAAGCAGAAATATTTAAATGCAAAATAAAATTTTCTAGGAAAATTTAAAAATCGAACCAAACCTTCTTTTTGATGGTTCAGTATGCGATAAACAAGATGATAAAACCAGGGATTGTAGTTGTGCGTACCGAGGGCTGCAAACCACATTTGCCAGTCAAGTCTGGGTTGGTGAGGAGCTGCAATTAAAATATTTCATCAAAAATAGTTGTAGCTAACAAAAAAAAACGGTCCACATTTGAACACTAGTCAACTAGCAGAAACGTAATTCATCCAAGATTTCTAAGTAATTTCAAGAAAAATTCTGTTCTGGAACCAATTTCAAAATAGGTCAAACCGCACTCATTGGTTAGCATAAGCTAAAAGGTTAAAAACTTCAAAAAAGAAATATATATTAAAATATAGGAAAGACCAACCAGCTTAGATTAGATTAGAATATAAGAAAGACCCACCAACTCAAAAATATATATATATTAAAATACAGGAAAGACTCACCAACTACAGGTGGACTCCTGTTGACGTCTCCAGGTTTGTACAAGAAGTTGAACTCTTCCCACTTTCCATCCAGGTCATTTGCTCCCTCAACAATGACCTCTGGTCGGCCTCCTACACCTGTCATACTGCAAAACAGGTGTTGTAAGTTTTAAAGTTAGCTACTATTTATATATTTAAATTAATTAACATAGCTATTTGCTAAATAGTTATTTGGATATCTATCAGCATGAAAGCATCGAAACTCGAAATTATAGATCTTTGAGAGGACTTTCCTATGCAAGATAAAGCTGAATTGTTAGTTATGATCTATCCACAAGTTATCTTCCCATCATTTCCCTTTTAATGGGATGAATAATGTTTTTGTATTTAAATCTTTAAATTTTATACATCAACTTTTTGGAAACATGAAAATCTGTTCATTCAAGCTAACCTTCTAAAAAGTCCATAAGAATGTAAGATGTCGTATTTCTGTGTGTTTGCGTACCACGTGTTAAACGTTGCTGGTAGTTTTCTGGCAGTTTCCTTGTCGATGTTCGTATAAGGAACCTTCGTAATAATTATTTGAAAAAATTACATTATTAGAAATTATCTCCATAAGAAGGCCCCTCTCGTGCAGATGGTGCTAAAGCAATACCACAGCATGAATAGAACAGTAAGCCCCACCCCTATTTTCATCTCTGACTGTGCAGGTAACTCACCAAGCTCATGGAGAAAATCAGCATAGCAACAAAGGAGACCATCACCACGGCGATCGCGTTTGACACTTTATCTTTGTAGGTGCTTTCTTGTTTCAATGACCTTAAATTTGAAAAAAAAAGATTGTAATGTCTCAAAAAATTGTAACTTGAAACAAAAAAATATCTTTTTAAATCACGCTCTACAGCTCTCCTGAGAAAAAAACTAAAAATAGACAAATAATAATAATAATAATTAGCTAATTGAAATCTCACAGCAAATGTTTCAACACAAAAAATGTTTCACATAAAAGCAGCCAGTAACTCACAAAGCTCAGCAAACGATTAATAATTCAAAACTGGGTAAATTAAAACTACACTTTGGAAATAAACGATTGCAAACGAACTTGTAGATAGCGGATAAGATGGTAAAGAGAAGTGATGCAGCTCCAATCCAGATGGTGATTGGTACAAACACGTGAAGGAAATTTTGAAAGTCCTCGATTGAAAATTCTGTAGTTTTCAAAAAATTTCAAATTAAAATTAACTAATATTTCTTGGTCATTCAACCCTGTTAAACACTATATTGCAATTACTTCAAGAATGTTATCATTGAGAACCAATCAATTATGAAAACCACACAGTGTTACTACTACTACTACTACTACCTCTACTACTACTACAACTACTACTACAACTACAACTACTACCACAACAATACATCCAAAACAACAAACCAATGTTGGATTCAATCCAGAGAGGATTGAAATGTAACTTGAGAGAGAAGTAACGATTGGACAGGTACGCGATGAAAACGACCACGGACATGTGAATGATCTTTTTCGAGCAATTCATCAAACGACAGAGGAACGTCTTGCCCAACTTCTTACTCTTGGCCGAATCTGGATGTACAATTACAAAAAATATGCAGGTTTACATACGTACAATTATAAAAATATGCAGGCTTACAAACGTACAATTACAAAAATATGCAGGCTTACAATGTACCATTACAATATGCAGGTTCGCAAAAATACGCATGTCTACAAATGTAATTATAAAACCATTTATATATAGAATTTTGATTTATCCAATAAATGGGATCAACTCAGAATAATCTCTCGCCCACTCTTGAATCTATGCCGATATGCTAAATTAGAAGAAATCTACAATTGTGAGAATGAATTAACAAACCAACCTTTTCCAGTTTCGCGAGCTTTAGACGCCTTGAAAAAACAGAAATCATCGTCCAGAAGTGAAAGGCAGAGAACAATGGAGACCCAATTGAAGAAGTTGTAGTTGCCAGTCAAAAGGATCAACACCATCAGGAATGTCTTTTAATGCAGAATAAATAAACATTATTATTATGCCATTAATATTTCATCTAGACAAAATCAGAGAATATAATAGAACGGATAACCTGATAACATTTTACTTTATTGCAGAATAAATAAACATATTATTATTATCACCAGTATACCATAAGCTCATCACCAGGTGGAAAATATAGGAGAAAGCATTTATTCAAATAAATTTTTAAATGAGATTAAGTTGATTAAATTTATATAAAAAAAAACTACCTGAATGCAGAACGAAGCGATCCTGTGAGCTCTTAATGGCGAGAAGAAGAGAATGGAGGTGCAGATTTGAATGACGAAAACATTGGCAGTCGATGCTTTCTGGAACCACAACGGAAGCTGGTGGGCGTACCATGCAAGAGGGGTTGGTATGCACTGGAAATTTTTAATTTATATTTTGAATGATTAATTCAAATTAAGCTAAATCTGGTGCCAAGAAATGTGCAAAACTGTTTTTCTAATATTGATTCAACAGCATAACATAATAATAAAAGCATTACGAAAAAAATTATATAATAATAATTTTTTTATTAACCTGTGATTCGTAGTGATAGGTCATGGCTGAAATTAAAATATAAATGTTTTAAAACTTAATATTTGAAAACAAGAATACGGAGGCTAGCATTTAATGAACATCAAAGTAACTTCAAACAAGTAAATTAAAAACGAATTTTTAAAACCAATGCTCTTATATGTAATTAAAACACAAATTTTGCAATCAATTTTTTCTTATATTACTCTTTTATTTTATGTTAAAGTCGAAATATCTTAATTATATCGAAATATCGAAATTAATTAAAATTATCTAAATTAATTGACTTATTGTAAAACTAATAATTGAATATTGCATTGTCTTCTATTTTAAGCATGTATGCAAAATTTGAAAAAATCTATCATCAGGAAGTGACTCAAAAATTGATTGCAAGATTTGAAACAGACAGACAGAGAAACAGAGACGACGAGTTAATAAAAGCATTGGTAATAATAATAAAAATATCATCAAAAAGCATCGAATTTAAATATCTCAACTATTTTCATGAAAATTTCGTACACGCTTGAGAATCGCGGTCAGTGAGTGTGGTTCGTGTTAACTTGGTAAAATAGTCTGCCAGTCGGTTAGCGTTTTGTGGTCAAGAAAACCCTCAAGAAAACCCTCAAGAAACCCCTCGATAAAATCCTCAAGAAAATTAACTAAATTAATTGACTTATTATAAAACTAATAATTGAATATTGCATTGTCTTCTATCTTGAGCATGTATGCAAAATTTGAAAAAAATCTATCATCAGGAAGTGACTCAAAAATTGATTGCAAGATTTGAAACAGACAGAGAAACAGACAGAGAAACAGAGCCGACGAGTTAATAAAAGCATTGGTAAAAAAGAAACCACTCCATTTACCTGTAAGACCCCACCAGGTGGGACATTGGCTGTTGAGCTTCACAACACCTGAGCCGAACATCAGCCTGAAAGCCAGCCACCTGACCAGCCAGAATGAGACGGAACGACTGTGCTTCGTTAGTCGAGAAGAGTCTACAAAAGGGAGACGGAGGGGGGCTATGAAAATGGCGAGGAAGCCGATTTCCAGCAGTAAAGTGTCCCTGTTGAATATTCATGTTATATAATCGCATATTATATTATCACATGTTGAATATTCATGTTATATAATCGCATATTATATTATCACATGTTGAATATTCATGTTATATAGGGATGTCACGGGTACCCGAACCCGAACCCGAGTTCGGTACTACCCGGTCTTTTTCTGATACCCGAACCCGAACTCGAACCCGAAAGTGTGAAAATTTGATACCCGAACCCGAAAATGTGAAAACTTGATACCCGAACCCGAAAATTTATAAGCCTAATACCCGAACTTGGAGTTGTGAACAAATAAATCTTTATAAAAGCTGTGTCTTAGAGATTAATAAATTACAAGTTTTGTTGACGTAACATATTATACTAATCGCGAGCGTAGAAGTTTTGTATTATCACCTTTGCATAACAAATAACACAAATACGTCATTTTATTAGTGATTGTGTAAACTAGACCACTAATCCGTTTGATTATCAGGCCGGACCAAGCCGCGAACGAACTAAAATAATTAAGCCTCCTTTGGTCAAAGAAATCGCGGATAGCCATGACTCTAAACTTTTTACTTCAGTTATATAACCTTATATTTATTCATTCATATACTCAAAGTTTTTCTGATATAACAAAGACCCTTTGTTACAAAGATAATCTTGCATAATCCTAAACTTTAACTGGCAAAGTCTATAAATGATCTATGCACCACAGTCATTTTATTGGCAAATGTGTAAGCTAGGACACTAATCCGCTTGATTACCCGACCGGACCGAGCCGCGAAAAAATAATAATAAATTACAATAATTTAAGAGGTAACGTATTATACTAATCGCAAGCCATGCAAGTTTTGTATTATCACCTTTGCATAACAAATAACACAAATAGGTCATTTTATTGGTGAGTGTGTAAGCTAGACCACTAATCCGCCTGATTATCTGGCCGGACCGAGCCACGAACGAACTAAAATAATTAAGCCTCCTTCGGCCAAAGAAATAACATTATTTGGAAAACTAAAAAAATAACTTGTTAGAGTTTATTCAATACGTGTAATGTCTATTGCATGAATTGATCGCTCTCGTTTGTATATGTATATACACTAGGTAAATTTAAAATCAATCCAGGAATTTGAAATCCTAAGCCAGTACCCGAACCCGAACCCGGTTTTTGGAAAACTACAAACCCGAACCCGAAAACCTGAGTTTCACAAACCCGAACCCGAACCCGAAAACTCGAGTTTTACAAACCCGAACCCGAAAACTCTAGTTTCAGAAACCCGAACCCGAAAACTCTAGTTTCACAAACCCGAACCCGAAAACTCCAAAAAGTACTACCCGTGACATCCCTAATGTTATACTATCACATGTTGAATTCCACATGCTGAATAAATAAATTACTAAAATAAATATTGGGTAGTTTCTAATAATAAACTATTCTCCAAAATGTACAGAAGTTTTGCACAGAGGCGACGGCATGAAATGATATGAGGTTTAACGCTCTTTAACGAGAAACAGTAACGGGATTTGCTTTGATTCGGAATTTAGTAAAATTTTATTCTCCAGTTCTGATGTTTATAACAAAAAGATTCAAGAAGTCTTAAGCGTTTAGTAATTTCTCTCTTGAAAAAAATCTATATAATTGATAATTAAGTGGTGCAATGACAATGAACTAACCATTGGAAGAACATGAATGTTTGTCCAACCTGCAAAATATAAATTTAAAAAACATAACCAGGTTATAAGAAACCTATATAATGCTAATGTAATGACCTATATAATGTTAATGTGCTGATCTATATAATGCTAATATAATGTTAATTTATGACATATTTTTATTTCAATTATTCACTAACTTATTATATAAACTAAGCAGATTATTACATTAATAACTATACAACGATTGAGAGCTTAGTGAAATGAAAATCACAATCAACCTGAACAAGAGACTTATAAAAAATCCAGAGAGCGCAAAACGACCAGGTGTTCCTGAAAGTCGCGGATGTGAAAGCGGCAAACGAGAGGAGAACGCCCAACAAACAGATGAGATTGAATCCCAGTTCTGTTCCCGTCAGTCCAACCTTCGGCAGGAGGTGCAAAAGCGTCGGTTGGGTCTTGAAGATTTCTCCCAACGTGCTGATCTCTGATAATACCATTTTGATTTATTTTTATGATTAAAGTAAACAAATATGGTATAAATGTTTATATATTTTATTTTAAAATACTTTACTGGTTATTTATTCATAAAAATAAGTAGATAGTTGTTAGAACATTTAAACCAAAAAGTTTAAAAAAAAAAACGTTAAAAAACTGGTGACGAGTGGGCTAGGCATCTTTACTTTAAGTCATAATACTATGCAAATAAAGTTTTTTATCATATAAATTAAATTAAAATTTGAAAATTCACAAAAATAATCACCTTTATTCATCTCCAATCTCACCGGCAAGATACCATTGTCTCCGTAAAGACCTAAAAAAGTAGTTTATTCATACATTTATCACTATCAGTAATTTAAAACAAGTAATCATAAAAAATGAACTTCATAAAAATGCTATTAGCTTCTATATTATATTATATTAACTGACCACTAATAAAATAGAATAAAAGCTAATAATGAAACTATTTTCTTAAAGATACAATATTATTGCATTGATTTGTATCACTCAAACGATGTGTTGCCAATATCGTCATCATGCATTGTTAATCAGAATAAATAAAATAGGATATCATGAAATACTAAATAAATAGACAGAAAACACAAATACGGTAAATGCACATTAAAATTCAGAACCATTCGCTTGAATAAAGCTCCAGGAAGTTAGCAACGTTTCGGGCAACGATTTCCGGCAATTATTATTTGTCACTAGGAAAGTGTAAAATGTAATTAGATATTTGAATTCTACGTTAAATTTGCTATAAGAATACATTTGTTTGAAGGGACGGATAATTTTATTATTTTTTTGATTAAGTTGTTTCTGATTGGCTGTGTCGGTAACATATTTGTAAGGTCAAGTCGTGGAAGGCATTTTTCACAAAGTGTCAATAAATATTTAAAAATAATTTTTGCACTGTTCAATCAAGCTTATATTTCTCTACAAGAAAACAGTTGTTTGAAGGAGCGGACAATTTTAGTTTATTTTTTGTTTAATTAATTTGTGGCGATTCGGATCGATTGAAAGCGGAAGCATTTCTGTAAATGACGTTTATTATTTTTTGTCACTAGGAAAGTGTAAAATGTAATTAGATATTTGAATTCTACGTTAAATTTGCTATAAGAATACATTTGTTTGAAGGGGCGGATAATTTTAATTTTCTTTGGATTAATTTGTTTCTGATTGGCTGTGTCGGTAACATATTTGTAAGGTCAAGTCGTGGAAGGCATTTTTCATAAAGTGTCAATAAATATTTCAAAATAATTTTTGCACTGTTTAATCAAGATGATATTTTTCTACAAGAAAACATTTGTTTGAAGGGGCGGACAATTTTAGTTTATTTTTTATTCAATTAATTTGTGGCGATTCGGAGTGAAAATAGACATCGTTTCCCGCTTCGTTGCTAACTTCATTCACCTCTTGAATAAACATATTTGAATGATAATTTCAATTGTTTTCAAAGATATATAGCTTCTACTAATGTGCTCATTTCAAAACACCAATTGGATTATAATTTTAGAATACTAAAGAAGATTTATCATTCAGTAGCTTATTATATATTTTATCTTATGAAAAGGTTTTTGACGCATACATTTTAATTTAGTCAAGTAGTTCCAGTCATACTCACTAGAAAAGAAAATAATAATAAAAAATAGCTAGATTTTAGATTACTGATTACTAGAAGTAGAAGTAGCAACGTTGGCATTATTTAATAATATTTAATTTTTAATTACCTGGTATTTGTACAAAAAGCGACACGAACGCTATGAGATAAACAGACGAAAGACAGATCAAAAACAAATTTTGAACTTTCGTTGTATCACCCATGATTTACCAATTTAACTAACTCACGAACTCTAAAAAATATGGGACGCAAAGGCGTCCAGCTAGCTAAGAACACCGGCAAAAAGTAAGTGCGTGTCCGCGTTCAACCACCGGCAATACAGTGTTGCCGTTTTTTAAAAGTAAAACTTTAAAAATTAATTTTCAAAATTTTTTTTAGTTTGTTTTTAATATTTATTTTTGTTTATATTTTATCATTATTATATTAAAAAACAATTAAAAACTAGTTGTAAATGTAAATGTTCGATAATTTATATAGCTCCTCCCTGAGCTCAGAGGCGCCGTTCCTTTACATGCCCTACGGAGAGAAACGATTTTACACGTTAAGTTTTCCGTTGACATGGGCTACTAGGCAGTGAGTGGAAGTCGAAGCTTTTACATTCATTTTTCCTACTTTGGTCTCTTTCTCAGGAACTATCTTCCTACATCTCTTCAGGGGCGTAGCTAGGGGGGGCAGGGGGGGCGAGCTGCCCCGGGCGCCATCTTGGAGGGGGCGCCGAAGAGGAAGATACAGTATATTCATGCTAGACTAACTCTCTCTCAAAGTTTGCGTAAGATGCAAGAAAAACAGTTGTTTCCTTCCTTGCATCAGGATGTCGTCCACAGTCTAGTTGTATATCTGCTGCTTCAGTCCATTTAGTTGTTCTGCAGCATCAAACTTGTTAGGTTCTTAGGAAGGGAGAGAGCCATGTCACTCATGTGTTTTATTTCAAACCCACCAGCTACAATCTAGGCACAAATCTCCGGCTCAGGCAAGGTGGAACTTGGTGACCCCTTCATGCTCCAGCCACCAGTCATTTCACATCGTTGACGTAGAGCCAATGTTTTGAAAGCTGCTCTTGCTATCTAGAACGTCTGTGCCCTGTGCAGCACACCTCCTTTATGACATCAAGTTTATGACACACATACATACATACATACATATACATACATAAATGAGCAAAAACGTGAACGGGAAGCCAACTGAGAACGAAAGATAGAGCGGGAAAAGGAAAGCGACCGAGAACGGGAAAGAAATCGGGAGCGGAAAAGCGACCGGGAACGCGACGGGAACGGGAAAGCGGAGAAGGAAACGGGAAAGCGGAGAAGGAAACGGGAGCGAGAGAGACAAACATTAGAAAAACCTCTAAAAACCCCGGGCAACGCCGGGTGCCCCGCTAGTTTAAAATAAACGTAACGTGAGTGATTGAAGAATTGTAAAAGAAGATGGTAGAGAAATCCATAAAAATACAACCAGAAAATGATTAAAAGCGTGCCAGTTCCAGTGGCGGATCCAGGAATGGATTGGGTAAATTGGGCTAAAAAGAAATGAAGACTTAGAATTTTTCTTTTGATAAACTTCTGCACTAAAATACTCTGCAAAACTTGCATGAATGTTTCTACTCTCGTCTATGAAACGAATGATGACTGCTGCAAAACCTGGCAACCCTGCTGTTAAGTCATCAACTGAGCTTTTTCCAGGAAAAGAAAAATATTTCTTAATTTTTCTGCTGATCCTGCCGGTGCAGGTTTAAAAAACTTTTTGAAAACTTTTTTGTTTTTACATATTGCATTGTATAATCATCATCATTGTCGTCCTTGATGTGTATTAGGCCTCCTTCATTCAATTTTTCATTGTAGTAGAATTTGTAAGTGCGATGATGCAAAAGCTGGTTTTCGGCAGCTGAAATTTAGCTGAATGTGACCAAACACGACAGTTTGAAGATTCTTATTTAAATTTATATATAGGTACGTAACGTTACATTAGTTAGTGAAAATGTATGTGAAACTTGCACAATAGAGTTATAGACAATCAAGTGGCGGTGGTGGCTAAGCGGTAAAGCGTTCGCCTGTCGCCTTGTAGGTCGGCGGTTCGAATCTCACTGGCGTCACCATCGTAGCTCCCTTAAGCAAGGAGTTTACACGCATTGCTCAGGTTGAGTGTCTCGCGGGGTTAACTAACTCCTTTCACTAACCTTAAAAAAAAAAAAAAAAAAAAAAAAAAAAATTAATTTATTGAAAACGTTACATTAATTACCATATAATGTTACACTTACATAACTATTATATAACAGAGTTTTTGAAGTGTCAGCATTTGGGTTATTTACAGATTTTTCGAGGTCTTGTCAGTTTCATAAACCAAATTTTCAGGCCCGGCCCGTTTAATCTGGGCTCGGACCAACCCGCTTTTAAATTCATTATATTAATTTCACTGCCGGTCTTGCTTGGTTGCTTGAATGAATAATAAACCATTTTTTCCAGTGATAAGACGGTCACACAGCTTATTGTTTATAAAGCAGAGAGTGATCAAATTATTTGAAAACTAGCTAACCCCACGACGCCCAATATGTGACCAAAATATCAGGACCAGGGGTTTTTATCCCTATACCGTCGGGCGCAGCTTTGCCCGGTTAAAGAGAGAGCGAAAGAAAGATCAAAAGCAGGGGAGGAGGGGGTGTTGGTTTTTTAGAGAAGGAAATTGAGCCAGACTGCTTGGAGAGATAGAAGCTCCTGGTCAAAATGTTTGTCCAAAAGTTTCATTTGATTTTAGTTGGCATCGATTAGGAAAATCAGTGCCGTGGTTCAAACCCAGTCTGTAAAAGCCATCCATCAGCTTTTAAGAAGAAAATGTAATTATTTTTCCAAAAAATTTCTTAAAATTCTCAAAATTATTTACAACCAGAAAAGTCATTTCAGCAAAAACATGGGACCATGGGGGCAAAGTTTTTCAGAAGCCCGTACATTACAAAACTCCATACCCTAATGTTGAACTTAAAATACTTATCTCAGCCCAGCAGTGCTGGCTTGGGTCGCAACCAGTGGCGTCATGTCAGCAAATCTATGAGAAGAGGGAGCAAAACATTTAGAAAACCTTGGGGGTAGCAAGCAACGTTTTTTAAAGACCCAAACATTACAAAGATTTAGATGTCTTAATTATTAATCAAGTTGACTTGTGTCGTTATCTCTCTATCTCCAAATTTGCTATCAGTTTTTTTTATTCTATTTACGCTTATTTCTTCTGTTTTTTTCCATCACATGCGGAGTAAGAGGGTTGCCCTTCGATTTGTTTGAATTACTTTCTCCTACTAAATCCTTAATTTTTCCTTCTACAAAAACTGATAACCGGTGGTGAGGAGGTAATAGTCAGAGCTACTTTTGCAAGAATTTTCTAAAACCCTATGCAATTTTCCTCCAAAAACCAAAAATAGCTGATGACCGGGTGGGAGGGTAGACAGAGATGTTTTTCTCAAAATTTTCTCCAAAAAATGACCACTTCCCTGTCTCTCCAAATGACACCACTATCTAAGATCCGACTAGCACACACTTTCCTTCCGGATAACAATCGTTTTTGAAAAAAAATTGTTTTAATAAGTTACAACTACCTCTTTCCAGGTCATCCTTCAGTCAACGACTTTTACATAGGGAAAAAACGTTACCAGATGTTTTTATTTCTCCCGCGTCAGACACGTAGTCAAGGAGGGGCCTCCGAGGGCCCGGGTCCTCAAAAAACTATCGTGCCCCCACGCAAAGTTAATATATATAAGTTAATATTATATATATATATATATATATATATATATATATATATATATATATATATATATAAAGGACAAGTGTGGAGTTCCAATTTACCCGGAAAAAGAGGGAAAGGCATGGACTCAAAAACTCGAAACAACTTTTCTTTCAAATGAATCTATTAAAAATTGTTTTCCATAAGGCTTTAAATAAAATCTAAGAAAAAGCAGTTGCAAAGTGGAGTGTTATTAATGTTATTTTTTAATGAAGTCATCGATTTAAGTGTTAATATCAATTTCTTCGGCGATTTCTTGATGACTGTTCATTAAAGTAGCAGCATTTAACCTTGTCTGCTTCATTACACATGAACAGAGAAGTAATACAGATGTACATACCCATAAATTATTAAAAATGCAATATTCTTAATTTTTCCGGAGGAGGCAGACACTTTTCCCGGAAGGGGCAAGATTTGATCCGGGGGCAGCTAGTCCCGTTGCCCCCCGAAGTCTACGCCTATGCGTAGTGGTTAAATTTTACTTGCGAGATTTGCAGACACTTTTCCCGGGGGGGGGGGGCAAACAATTTTCCCGGGGAGGGGGCAAGATTTAGTCCGGGGGGCAGCTTGTCCCGCTGCCTCCCGAAGTCTACGCCTATGCGAGGGGATAAGTAAAAATCTGGTATAACTGTTCTGTTCTTCCTTATGTAGCTAATAATCGTTGACTGGGAGATGGAAATTGGTAACTTTTTCTCTAAAATCACTCATTATGTCTAGAATTGATCATTGCAAAGTGCAATTCACATAGTCTTCCTCCTCCACTTACTGCCTTTGTTCGTCTAGGCATCTTCAGTTGAGGATTCAGGAAGTTCCGTTCGGGAAATGATTATCAATTTATATATATAATAGCCAGTTATTAATCCCGTGTATGTGACCTTGG
Source organism: Erpobdella octoculata (assembly GCA_963978895.1). NCBI lineage: Eukaryota > Metazoa > Annelida > Clitellata > Hirudinida > Erpobdellidae > Erpobdella > Erpobdella octoculata. The sequence goes on from OZ022242.1 coordinate 3,737,592, forward strand.
TTTACATTTGTCAAGTCAATTCCAGAAAGAATTTTTGTGCAAAAATACAATAAGTTTTCACGAAGATGCGTTTTCAAAAACAAGATTAAAAAAGACACGTCAAAGATGTTAGCACTCAACGAATCGGAAAGCCGCACGTCGGCATCAAAATAAATCAATGATATTTTTAAAATAACTATTTTTTAACTTTAATTTAAAAAAATCAATTAATCTTTTTTTAAAAAAAAACAATAAAAAATATTTTAGGCTTGAAGCACTTCATCATACCTACTTCTTCACCAGCGGATGTTACATATGCACAGTTCACATTTTGTGTTCGAAAGGTACTAATATTTTGATTAAATGTTTCTGTTTATGTAGTGAAGTTTTTGATATTGCTTTGTAAAGATTTGCTTAGTTTGAATGTTATTCTGCTCCAGCGGGTGTTGAGCAGTTCCGTATGTCCAGATTGTTTCATACACGTCAGCCGGTTCAATTTTCATTCAACTTGTATTCCATTTAAACATTATAGTTCAACTTGAATCGGACGTTCTAAACGACCATGGCACCTCCTATAAATCGAGGAAAGAAGAGCAACAAGAGTCCCCCGTTTTTCAGTCACGAATTCGTCATTCAGAACCACGGTGACATCGTGTCATGCTTGACAATGCTTGCCATCGCCGGGTTGTTTTTTGAGGTAAGTTCAAAGTTCAAATTAAGATTATTGAAAGTTAGTATACATTTATTTAGTTTAGTTTAGCATATGACGAGGTATTGCTTTAAACTTACGTTTGCATTATTTGATGACCTGGCAACCCTATGCTGTGCTCCATATGTTTTCTATACATGCTAATCAAAGGGTACTGTTCTTTAGAAATTATGTAATACCTTATCACAGAAGATATAGTTTCTTAATATAACCTCTAAACTGTTGCTCTTTCAGTGCACCAGTCCGCTGGCGTTTGTTTTTGTGGCCCTCCAGCACAATGTCACAGTGAATGGTATGTGTCGTCTTGTACGAATTATTCATTTGTGTGTTTACTAAATCATAGATTTTTAATCATTGTAGCTGTAGCTTGTTTAGCAAGACTTTTTTCTATAAATATTTATGCTATACAAGCCACAGCTTGCAGCAATTTGTATTAACTCAGTTTATTTTAAAGTATATATTAATGTTGCATTAATGTTAAGTAGTGCTAACTAATCAAATATAATAGGAAATATTACTAAGGTATTACACTTAGAAGAAAAAAACATACTTTGTATAATGAATAATAAAAAGTCCAGGACTTCTAACATTAAAGTGGAACCCTTTGACCAATCAAATCTGGAGAATTATGGGAATTGATAATAGCTTATTTTGGTTTGTCATGAGTTGCTCTCCTACCAATTCAAACTGATCAACATTATCACATTCACTACATCTTTTAACTGATCAACATTATCACTTAAATCTATGAACATATCGACATTATCACATACATATATGAACATTATCACATACATATATGAACATTATCACATACATATATGAACATTATCACATACATATATGAACATTATCACATACATATATGAACATTATCACATACATATATGAACATTATCACATACATCTATGAACTTATCAACATTATCACATACATATATGAACATTATCAACATTATCGCGTATGTTTATGAACTTATCGAAATCACCACTGATATAACAATCATGATCTAAATTGATGTTGAAATTACAACTGTAACTATTTCATCTTATTTTATTTTGTGTGTAATGAATAAACAATTTGGTTATTTTCATCTGAACAATTTGACAGACAGCGCAGCAGGATCGACTCCAACCAGTGGACAGTCGCAGCAGCACTTGTTTTACAACTATGGAATGAAAGATATCTTCACCATCATCTTTTATTCTCTTGTCTCCATTGTTGTACATGCCATCATCCAAGAATACATTCTCGATGTTGGTCTTATCTGGTTTTTTTAAATTAAGTTTTTTGCTATAAAGAAATTGTTTATAACAATTGTTTTGAATATTATGTTTTCGTTGTATTTTTATTGTATTAAAAATTTTTAGCATATTCATAAATTTCTGAAAATTAGCAACATTGCTTTGCATTCATTCATTGTTTTAATTAGAGACAGACTGGCTGAGTAACTTCTGGTCATTAAAAATATAAAAAATTTTAATAAAAAATTGAATTAACTTAAATTTCAATAAACTGAGTTTTTTAAATTTTAATAAAATGATTAGTTTAATTTCATTATTGTTATTATTTTGTTTGAATTTTAATAAAATAAATAGCTTAATACGATTATTATTATTTTATTTAAATTTTAATAAAATAAATAGTTTAATTTGATTAGTGATGATTTATTTCTCGATCAGAAACTGAACCGTCGAATGCACCTGTCGAAAGTTAAACACAGCAAGTTCAACGAGTCAGGGCAGCTTCTTGTTTTCTACGCAGCTTCAGCAGCTGCCGGGTACTACATCCTCGTCAAGGTCTGTTTCTTGTAGTTGTTGTTTATATTGTTATTTAATAAATTAGTTTTTCAATTATGATGGTATTCTATTTTAAAGGTGATTAAGTTGCTATTCATGTTTGAAATTTATTTTTATTTGTTTATTTGTAAAAACAAGTTTTTTTGTAAAGAATTTAATAAAGTTTTTACTTAAATATGTTATTTTCTGTTTTTTTTTATATTTATTCCTTTTTTTGTATTCTAAATATAATGTAACTATAAATTTATTTCCAGGAGAATTATTTGAACAACATCAGTAGTTTGTGGGAATCTTACCCTCATGCAAATCTCAGGTGAAATTTAGTTAAAACTTCCTGCTAGCTGTGTTTAATGTATATTATTCATTCATTCATTGTATTACATTTGTCGTAGCTATATTTCGATGATTCATTTCTGAAATTGTCCCAACGTGAGAAGTACCATATGAATTATTTTGTAAAATTTCATTTTATTGATAAATAGTAAATTATTTTAAATATATTTTTCTGATCACAAGTATTTCACATTGCTTATTTTCTTTCTTTCTGCGACAGTTTCCTGGTGAAGCTGTACTTCATACTACAGATTGCTTATTGGATTCATTGCTTCCCTGAGCTCTACTTCCAGAAAGTCAAAAAGGTGGAAATGTTTTGTTTATCTATTTATAACTATTTCGAGATTATCAAACAATTAAATAAATTATTTATTCATATTTTTGTAATTAAATGAGATGATGATGATGATGATAATGATGATGATAATGATAATGATGATGACTTTCTCTTAAAAACTATTAAAAGAAATAATTTTTTGTTTACTTATTGAGAAAAATTAATGATTTTTATTCTTTTTAAATAATATGATTGATTTTATACGACGATTGTATAAATACGAATCGGGTTGAGTTGAATTGAGTTTGTTTAGTCGAATTATTGATTTTATCATTAAATAATAAATGTTTTTTAAATCATTTAGGAGGAGATATGGTCGAGGGTGCAGTATTACGTCATCTATTTGATATTCATCGTCTTCTGCTACATCTTGAAGTCAGTAACATTATTATTTATTACTATTTTTTATTGTTTTTTTTAAAGAATTATTTTTATTATGGATGGTCTTCCAAGTTCGAAATATTATTAGACTGGTATAATGTGGCTTCCATGTGTGGCTTCCATGTTTGCCAAGGTGAGGCCTGGGGAAAATTATGTTTCATATCCTTTTAGAATAACCAGTTAGGAAATGGGACTCAAATATGATAGATATTATAAAAATAAAAATTGTATGAAACAATTTAAAGAAAAATTGAAATATGATTTAATTTTTCAAAAACAGTTTGTCTCTCCTGGGATTGGTCCTTTTGACACTTCACTACACTGTCGAATTTCTCTTCCACCTATCAAGGCTCTTCTACTTTGCCGAGAAGATAAACGTCGCAAATTCTGGGTGCGTTTATGATGTGGCTTTAAAATTTTGTTTGGTATCATTTTTCAAAGTGGTTTTGATCTCTAATCATCGTTTCAGAAATTACATTTTTATTTAATTTGTTTGTAATTTAACTTTTTTTTAGAGTACTTCTTTTCTTTTTCATCTAATAAAACGATTAATTATTACCAACTTTAATCGAGTAACAATAATCGTTCAAACAGTTTCAAAGTCTGGAACTTCATGTTTGTGATCATCAGGCTGTCCACAATTACTCTCTCCGTTCTCACACTTTGGTTGGTACTTTTTTTATTGATTTCAAATTTCAAGCATGTATTAACCAGGTAATGTTCTCCGCAGTGTAAAGTCTTAAGCTAATTTAGGGTCCGCAATGTAAAGTGTTGAGTAAATGTAGGGTCCTCGTTGTAAAGTGTTGAGTAAATGTAGGATCTTCGTTGTAAATTGTTAAGTAAATGTAGGGTCCTCAATGCAAAGTGTTGAGTAAATGTAGGGTTCTCGATGTAAAGTGTTGAGTAAATGTCTTATTTTGTCCTAATGATCAAACGAGCTGCTGGTTTGTTAATGCTTTTTGAAGCCACAATATTGGCCGATTGGATTGTTAGGTAGGTCTAATTAACAAACTTTCTTATTTATTTATGTTTCTCATTGACACCCAGGTATGGCCTTTCCAAATCAAGCATCCCATCGATCGACACTGTAACTGGCAACTTCAACACGCTTATTATTAGGTTGGAAAGCTGTTCCAATGACTAGTATATTGAAATTTCACATTTCCATCGCCTTGAATGTATAAATGTTCTCATGGTACTACTTTTTTAACGATCTTCATTTATAGGTTCACTTGATTTATAGGTGTTTTCTAATTCAACTATTTCCATTACAGAGTCAACTGTTTGTCTGCACTGTTTCTGCTGCAGGCGTGGATAATGTGGAACTTTATAACATTCCACTTGAGAAGAATCAGAGACAGGAGGGAAGCCTCCGTGCCCGTCAAGAAGGTGCCGAACTCTCCGGGACAGAAGAACAAGAAGAAGGGTACGCCTGTTACGTTTATCAATTTTTTTTTTTTATGTTGAATGCGAGTTTATGTTTTGTGAAGATTTGCATAATTTATGTTATATGAAAACTTGCATAATTTATGTTATATGAAAACTTGCATAATTTATGTTATATGAAAACTTGCATAATTTATGTTATGAAAATTTGCATAATTTATGTTATATGAAAACTTGCATAATTTATGTTATGAAAATTTGCATAATTCATTTGATGATAATTTACATAATTCCCAATGCTTTTATCTACTCGTCGTCTCTGTTTGTTTCTCTGTCTGTCTGTTTGTTTCTCTGTCTGTTTCAAATCTTGCAATCAATTTTTGAGTCACTTCCTGATGATAGTTTTTTTCAAATTTTGCATACATGCTCAAAATAGAAGACAATGCAATATTCAATTATTAGTTTTACAATAAGTCAATTAATTTAGTTAATTTTAATTAATTTCATTTTTATATGGGAAGAAAAAATTATAATAATTATAATTATTATAAATTATAAATTATTATAAATATTATAAATTATAAATTATTATAAAATTATAAATAATTATAATTATAAGAAAAAATTGATTGCAAAATTTGTGTTTTAATTACATATAAAAACATTGGGTTTTAAAAATTCGTTTTTAATTTACTTGTTTATGTTAATGACGCTCATCGTACAGGTCGAGGTGACACGGAGGACACGAGGTCGGCGGATGAGGCTTCCGCAGACGAGAAGGTGGCAGAGAACGGACAGGTCAAACAGAGAGCGTCGGTCAAAGGGAAAACAAAATAGAAAAAAAAACTCAGTTATTGATGATTTTGATAGTGGTGGTGATGATAATGATGATGATGTCATGTGCAGGTGTTAGATTAGATGCTATTGGTTGAAATATTTTCTGGTTTTAATTAATAATTCCTGGAGTGGTGTGAGAGTTCATCCCCTCTTCCTTTTTTTCCTTCTTCTCACCTCTTTGATCTTTTTTAATCAGTTATTCATAAATGCAGGCATTCAAGATGACATAAGTTGTAACTATGGTGATGGTGATGATAATGATGAATTTTTTAGCGCTTAATTGAAAATTTATATATAATTGGCTTGTTTTCTGTTGATTGAGTTACGTGTAATTTAGAATTTACGATTTTTTGGTTGTGTGCAGTCGTTGTTGATGAGTTGGAATGATAATGGCGTCATGTGTATGTCTTTTGCTCCCTCACTTATTCATCTTGTGTTGTGGTTGTTTTTGGCATCTCATAATTAAACGATTTTATTCTGAGAGTGTTGTTCGCTAATTGTTTTATAGGTCTAGTTTATCTTTTATTCTGAGTACATTGATTTCTGATTAAATCGTAAAATTAAAATAATATTAATATTTATTTCTTTTGTTTGACCAAGCACCTCCGCAACTGCTGTTTGATTTTCATTTGTATGCCTCTTTATCAACTTTAGTATCTTTCTTTTAGCTTCTCTCCTTTATTAAGTCTGTTTTAATGTATGGTTATGTTTGCGTGGCGTCTTTTGCTTGGATCGAACCTGCTAATAATCCTATGCTGATTGGTTAACTTATTGTTATACTTAGCTGCCCCTTGAAACTACCAATATAATATGAAAACTCGACAAACATTTATTTCTTAATAATATAATTTGAAGAAAAATAAATATAATTTGAAAAAAAAATTGTTCTTAAAGAAAAATTCATTCTGAAATTTCATCTGCCTTTGTCATCAGCAGTAAGGAATGTCATCCCGATGTTAAAGCTATTATGCAAATTTATCCTCTTTTTGTTTCTTCATGGTACTTCTTATTATTATTATTATGATTATTTTTACATTCAGGCCTTCTATTATACAATTGAATACGAAGCTCATTCGTTGCTTTTATTATGTTGCTGAGTCGTTGGATCGTGGATCGGCGTGTTAGCGAAGTTGCGAAAGTAATTTTCTCAACTTGTATTGCATGGTGAGCAACACTCCATGCTTCAAATGTTTGTATATCTCTTTTTTTTATTATATTTGCACACACACACACACACACACATATATATATATATATATATATATATATATATATATATATATATATATATATATATAATTGTTT